>JBBHKE010000057.1:0-17616 GCA_037447655.1 Zygnema cylindricum | reverse complement strand
TCGTCACGCCCTAAGTGACAATTTCGTTTGGTACACATAGGGACACCCGAAATCCGGGTCCGCCGGATCTGCGCTAAAAAACAAAAAAAAATCTCTAAGTTTGAAGTACATAGAGACGCACCCTCAGTTTAAATTTTTCGACGGTTTCCGTCGTTTCGGTTCGCAAACGTTGCCATCTTTGACGTTTTCCGATTTCGTCTGATTTATTTCGGCATTCAGTTTCTATTTCTCGACGGCTTCCTTCGTTTAGTCCGCAAACTTTAATTTAAATGATTGGAACGCCAGCTCCAGACAAGAATGACACGACGAAACATGGACAATCGTCCATGGGTTCCGACCACAACCTTGCCGTTCGAGTCCGCCAAATTTTATAAATCGCACTTGGTTCCGCCCAAATAAAAGAGGAAATCTTTGCTGTAAAAATTGCAATGGTAAAACCATCTTTATACTGAAGAGGTAAAAATGAAAAAAATAAAAATAAAGACTGCGAGTGGCATACGAATGTAAGTCGACCCTAAAAAATTGGAAAAAACAAAATAACAATATGTATGTACATACATATATGGAAAATAAAAGTACCAAAGGTGACCGCCTATTAAAAGCATAAACCCACGATAGAGGTATACCCACAGCCCAAACAAGTTAAGGTTTGCAACCACATGAATCGTGGATGTGGACCAAGTCCCTAGCTGGAAGATTTGGAAGACCCCTCTTGACATCTTCCATTGTGCTTCCGTGAAAGAGGGCCGCAACTTGCGCTCGTTAAAGGGCAATTGGTACACGTTGACAGTAGAAGGTAATTAAAAGGCTCAGCGAAGGACTCGCCGGCCCCATATATTCAAACTTTTTTCTTCCCAGCGGAAGAGGAAGTCATCAAAATAATTTTATGAAAATAAACAAATCCCCACTACAAATGGGTCAAGTTGGTTTGGAGGGTTTCGATGTGTATATTCTCTTAATTATTAGCCACTGTGTCTTGAAACGCCAAAGTGTTACGATGCCGCGCTAATTGAAATGTGTGTTCCAGTCGGATCCACGAGGACCACATCACAAATGTACTTTATGTTGACGTATGTAAAATGTACCTATCGATACCCGATGTGGGGTGCACCCACACTAAAATACTTAATAGAATGGACTCACCAGCCATGATATAGGGGCCGGTGGCGCATTGGTTAGCGCTTTCACATTACGATGAAAAGTCTTGGGTTCAAATTTTGGTCGACCAATCTTTCTGTTTAACGGGATTGCCCACTTTATCCCTCAATTCTTTGAATCTTAACATGGTATCAAAGCCGAGGGGATTAAGTTGCAATGGACTTTACGACCCGGCTACCACTCGAAGGGGGGTGTTAACACTCATAAAATGTACCGATTAATACAAGGATGCGGGGTGCACGCACACTAAAATACCTGAAAAAATGGACTTACCAACCATGATACCCTAGCTGGTGGCGCAGTAGATAACGCATTCATAACTACAATGAAAGGTCTAACTTTAAATCTTGGTCGGCTCATCATTCCCTTAAATGTCACTGTCTGCTCTATCTCTTGATTATACGAATCTCAACATCATCTCAATGCCATAGAGGAAAACGAAGTCAACTCGAGGGCTCTGATAACCCTTAAACTGTGGGCGGGGAGCAATTATATGGGGGAAACCTCCCGTTAAACTGTGTAGCCGACCTCAACGCAAACGACACCAATTGCGCCTCCCACCAAATCATGCGTGATACTACGTCCCCACCATGTGAGCAATGAAGTAAATGTATCCCTTCACCATCAATAGGTTGGTTACAAGCACAATGAGCCCCACCTAAAAGTGGAGGGTGAGGGAAACCTAAATATAAACATATAAGAGATGCAAAATGGTTATATGATAAACGAAGTATCGAGAAAGTCGATAATTTAACGACGACTACTTTGATGAGATGTGCATTGTTGTATGAGTTCCCAAAGAAGCAATGGTATAAATGATTCGAAAATTGGACAACCATCGATATTTTTATAGCATTAAACCCGCCCAAGGCCTTGATCAACAAAACATTTAAACCGGTAAAAACAAAAATGTAAATTTATAAGAACAATAGCAGGTATGGATACCGTGAAGGCTTTCTTTCTTCCATCACATACATTTTTACGCTTAGGGCACTTTCCCATGTGATAAGTAAGGGTTTTTTTTTGTCGTTTTCCTCCAAAACTTAGCCCGCAACGTGAAAATTCGCAGCCGTACCAAATAAATGAAATTACCACAGCACAATCTGCGTCACCTTTAAATTTTAAATGTACTGCATTTTGTCGTTTAACGGACCCACTTTTGAGTCCCTCCAGCTCATCTTCAAACTTCTACTCAAATCACCACGGGAGGTGGTTTTAACTAAGTTTCACGATGTCAACTAATAGGTAGACGTTGTCGCACGCGATGGAGGTTTTTGAAAACTTTTCTTCGCGGGGTACCAAAAAAAAAACCTACTGCACTTTTCCAGTCTGTGCGCACTTTTTACCGTGCATTTTTTATGTATAGGGGCCGTGGAGAGGTCTCGACCAACGGACGCCATTTTTTCAAAAGCGAAGTCCGTGAATGCGCCTCTTTCTTTCTTCCTCTCCCATTACCGCGTGTATCTTAGAATTTTTGCAATGGAGAATGGCGTTTATGGTACCATTTGAAAGATCTTTGAAAAATGTTACTTTTGATTGTTTTCGGGCGTATAAATAGAGTGAGAAAGGACGAAGAAATAAAATCGGAAACCATGGCAAAAAGTTTTGGAATTAGTGACGTCGACGCTATCATAAGTGAGCGTGACGTCAAAATGTCACAAACCCTAAACATCTACAATGTCACAAGAAACTAGACGTCTACAACCGTCGCTATTTTGTAAACGTCATCAATTCTACAGTTTTGTAGTCCTCTACAACCGTCACAAATTACACCCACGTCTACAACCGTCACAGTTTAGAGCACGGCACTGTAACGATTTCATTGCGTTACAGCGGAACGCTTTGAAAGTACAGAAGTACGTAAAATCTTCGCTAAAATACAAAGTAGCAAGACTAAGTTTCAGTTTCATGGGAAAGTGCCCTAAATAATGAAACTTTATTTTATGCAAATGGAACTTTTTTTACGCCAATCACGTTTTCACGTGTCCCCGGATAAACATTTTTGTGTTGTCGAATAAAAGTTCTGCTCGAAACCTAATGTTACCGAAAAATGTCTAATGTGAGTAATGGAGGATCACCCCATCACATAGCTTCAAAGTTTTATGCTCCATGAAGTCGGTTATGTCACGAACTGACGTTCCATCGGGGAGTTTACCGTAAAACTGGGAACTGAACACGGCGCAGTTTTCATTCTAAAAGCCAACGATTGCAATGATTGAAAAAGTCGACAGCCAATGAATGAGAAAGTTTCGGTGCCTAGTTCAAAGTTTCAAAAAGGATAAGAAGATTCATTAACTCACTTCCCTTCATCCTTTCTTCCCTACTGCTGGAATCTATGGCTGCAGTTGCTTCCTCAGCCACCCTTCTCTTCTCCTCTCCCCTCTCTCCCCTCTCTCCTCTCTCTCCTCCCGCCTTGTTCCTTAGGAGCTCTCTGTACGGACAATGTATGTCCGTACCTTCTCTTAAACCGTATAATAATTACCGTATGACTCGCTCTTCTTTCGTCGAGAAAATTCCTTCTTCTTCTTCTTTTTCTTCTTCTTCTTCTTTTTCTTCTTCTTTTTCTTTTTCTTCTTCTTTTTCTTCTTCTTCTTCTTTTTCTTCTTCTTCTTCTTTTTCTTCTTCTTTTTCTTCTTCTTCTTCTTTTTCTTTTTCTTCTTCTTTTTCTTCTTCCTCTATACAATCTGTTCTTGCAACTGAAGAAAAGCCAAAACCAGAGTTAAGCTTATTGCAGGACCGAGAGTTTTATTTACCGGGAATAAATGGTACGAAACGAGTGGTTCTCGTGCGTCACGGAGAAAGTACATGGAACGCCACAGGGAGAATACAAGGCAGTTCGGACTTCTCAGTTTTGACTTCCAAGGGAGAGAGTCAGGCGGAGACAAGCAGGCAAATGCTGGCCAGTGATAACTTTGAAGTCTGTTTTCACAGGTGAGGAGGAAATTGAATAGAGATATGTAATGGATTGAGAGGGAGGGAGAGAGGAAGGGAGGGAGAGAGGAAGGGAGGGAGAGAGGGAGGGAGAGAGGAAGGGAGGGAGAGAGATGGAGGGGGATGGGAAGGGAGTAGGGGAGGGGGAGGGGAGGGGGTGGGGGAAGGGAAGTGATAAGTGATAGTAGTGAAATTGATAATTTTGAAGTTAGAGAGGAAGGGGAAGAGGAAGGGGGAGAGGGAGACGGAGGGGGTGGGGGAGGGGAATGGGGAGGGGGAGGGGGGGGGGGGGAGGGGGAGGGGGAGGGGGGAGGGGGAGGGGGAGGGGAAGTGTAGAGAGAGGAAGGGAGAGAGGGAGATGGAGGGGGATGGGAAGGGAGTAGGGGGGGGGGGGGGGGGGGGGGGGTGGGGGAAGGGAAGTGATAAGTGATAGTAGTGAAATTGATAATTTTGAAGTTTGTTTCCACAAGTGAGAGTGGAATGGATTTTGAGGGAGAGGGAGGGTGAGGAGGAGGGGGATAATTTCAATGCTGTATACACTAAAAGTAGTGACGATGATAATTTTGTGAGACTGGAATGATTTATGGAATTCATGTAAAAGCATTGAAATTATATTTTTTGGTGTTTGTTTTGATAGGTGAGAATTAATTTTAATGGAATGCTTAGTGTAATGGAATGTGATAGTAGTGAATTTGATACATTTTTCCACAGGTAAGGCTGGAATTAATGGATTTTGTGGAATTTAATGTTAATGTGGTACAAAAACAAAGTAGTGGAAATCTTCATTTTAGTGTCCGTCCTCTTGCAGCATCACTTCCCTTTCAGTCACCTACTGGGGAAATAAAATACCTTAGTTGTAAAATATCTTAAGTAAACTCTCACCATACCCTTGGTTTCTGGTATATAGTTTGCCACTGTATCCTCAATACCGTTTTGCTGAGGGTTTTCCTCGTTAAGAATGTGTGTTTTTGTTTTGATATTTGTTTCCTCTTAAGACTATTAATGAAAGATACATTTATAACGATACACGTTTCTTCATTAAGAATGTACGTGTTATAGCTAAATATTAATTCAACGATGCGTTTTTCCTCATTAAAAATGAATGTTTTTTTACTAGAAAATAGATCAATTTTGATACGTGGCTATAATCCAGTCCCCTGCAGAGATCTGCGAAGACGGCTGAAATCATATGGGCTTCTAGGAATTCTCCTATGATTCCGATAGATGACTTGCGAGAAATTGATCTCTACGCTTTCCAGGTCAGTGTACAAAAGACACCCGAAGGTTGTTGTCACCTAAATTACTTAATTGTGTACAAAAGATGCACGGATATTGTTATCACGTGAATTATTTTCCTTCAGGCTAAAAAACTAATTATCTGTTCATGTTCAATCATCCTCACCAATAGCCAATATTTTGTTCTTTAGTGTTATCCATTTCAATTTTTGAAGATGTGTCCATAAATCAGTATACAAATGGACGATGATTTGTGTGAATGCACACATCAAGATTCTGGAAGTTTTGTTGTTAGTTTAAGGGCATTTGCACATACAATAGTTGAAGAATAGTATACAAATATTCAAGGTTCAACGGTTCAACGGTTCAATATACAAATGAAAGTTGCACTACACTGTGAATCGCTATTAGCATTAATAACACTTTTTTCGTCCCGGTTTTTTTTGCCCTCTGAACACAAAATAGCATTAGCAATACTAATTGTTATTTTTCTGAACGCAAATTCTTTTCTTGGTTCACAATCATCCATGTGATTCGCACCGGAAGTTGTACTAGTAACGCTAAAACAATTGTCATACTAATTATCTCATAACACTAACAGCAATTCACAGTGTACATTCAACATGCAGTACGATGCTCTCCTGCGTTTTGGATGCAGTACAACATTGTTCAGTAACATTGTACTAATGCAACAGTACTGAAGTCATTCAATACGCTGACCATCGTTATTGAAGTTAGTGAGTTATTAGAGATAACACCTTATTAAAATTAACTACACTAAATTGTGTTTTGCCACGTGGCTCAATATGGGCCAGTTAATTTAATAGTGTTATTAACACTAGTTTATGAATGCTGATTGGCAGTGTAATATTGCACGACGATGAAGCATGGGAGTTATTAATTGAATACCATGCTCATATTAGTGGATATAGGTATCACATTTGGTTCTTCTGACTATCCTGTCTCTAACATCGTCGTATTCTTTTAAAAATCTCCCCATGAAAACCCCTCTTGCCCATCCTCGTTTACACCTTCCCGTCAATTTTTTTCCTCTCTGAAACAACTCAGGGTTTGATGAAGGACGAGGGGAAGCAAAGGTTTGGTGAACAATATCGTATGTGGCAAAAAGACGCTCCAAATTTTGAGATTGATGGCCATTTCCCAGTCCGAGAGCTTTGGGAACGAGCGAAAAATTGTTGGAAAATTATTTTAAGTCATCCGGCGCAGTCCATTCTAGTGGTGGCACATAATGCCGTCAATCAAGCCCTTGTGGCAACTGCTACAGGTATGTGTGAAAGTTCTCCTTCAAAAATGATAGACTCTCCTTTGATGATGATAGATACTCTCCTTTGTAAATGATAAAGACTCTCCTTTGAAGATAATAAAAAATTATATAAAATGGGCAGCTGTTAGTTTCTTTTTCACTTTGCCATTCAAGTTTATCCTCAATATCTGGTTGATATTGGCTTTTATTTGTTCAAAGCATTTGGAAATTCCAGTATTGAGAGAAACGCATGTATTGACTTTATCCTTTTTTAATGTTAATATTTTTGTGTATTGGTGTGGGGGTGCAAGAAAGGGTTATCTTGCCTTTACTGTTTGTTTATGTTTGTAGTTTCAAGATTTGTGTTTAGTTTGTTGTATCATGTCGACCAATTAGAGACTGGTTGATACCACCATCAGTGTGGATAACAATGATATAGATAACAAATAATATATAGGATGGCCCACTTTAATTATTGAAACCACATTTTGTTAGGTGTTACTGACCTTATTGTAGTAATAATAAACATTTTCACCGCCATTAAAATTGGGCCACTCTCGTTTTTTTGCCCACATTAAATCCGAACACACACATTGGAGATATACGATCAGGATAGAGACTCGGTTCTTTTGCAGATGACTAGGGAAGGTTGAGGGATAGAGAGAGGGAGACTGGAATCCTAGAATTTTCTAAGTTTCAAATTAGTATTCATATATGAAAATTCTTTGGTCACTCTTTTGGGCATACCTGTCTCTCCTTATTCTCTAAACTGGCGGTTTGTAGTTCCCTGTGCAAACAGTTCCCCATGTTTTCCCTTGTATTGTAAAATGTTGTAGAATTATGAGAAGCTATATTTTTTGCTTTACGACTCTTATGAGTTGGCCCAAAGTGAGGAGTTGGGTATGAAACTACACTGCCCACGGCTATTAGTGTTAAGGAATTATTAGTGTTAATGTGACACTAGAATTTAAACTATGTGGCGGCTTGTAATCCACTCCCTTAAATAGTGTTCTAACACTATTTTACAATTTTCGACCAGAAAAAGCTGCAAGGTAATTAGTGTCACTAACACTAATAGCGATGTGCTGTGTGCATTGCCAATCGCTTTAGAGTTAGTGAATTATTAGCACTATCCTTTGTTAGGATCAACTACACTAATTACCTTTTACAATGTGGATAATTGTAGGCCACTTAACTAAATAGTGTTATTAACACTAATTTATGATTCTGGGTCAAAAAAATCTTACTCGAATTGGAGTGATTAACACTGAAAGTGTACTTTCATGCTGCATCATAACAAGATTTAAAGCAAAAAACCTTTTTCACTGTTTCCTCTCGACTTTTTATTCCTAAACTTTCTCGACCATGTCTTTCGGAAAATTCTCTTGAAAATTGACTCTCTGTATGTTTCCGTCAAGGTCTCGCGTATTAGGTTTCAAAAATTAAATTAAACCTGGAAAGACCTCCTTGTATTAGTATTCAAAAAGGAAATTTAACCTGGAAGTACCTTGTCTAGAAGCATACAAAAAAGGAAATGAAATTTGTTTGTACTATGTCAGGTCTTGGGCCGGAGTATTTCCGTCAACTTCTTCAGAGCAATTGTGGAGTTAGTGTGTTGGACTTCACAGAACAGAAAGGAACAGAAAATAGTCCCCCCTCTGTTTGCCTTAACCGCTTAAACCAGGCAAGTTTTCTCAAAATTTGAATCCCAGTGAAGGAAGTATCGTAAAATTTTGAATTCCAGAAAAGGAAGCGTTTAGAAGTTTTGAATTCCAGGAAAGGAATCATCTAAAAAATTTGAATCTCGGAAAGCGCATAAGTTTTATAAAATCCCAGGAAACAAAGCATTTAAAAAATTTGAATCCCACAAAAGGAAGCATTTAAAAAAAACAATCTCAGGAAAAATCAGGCATCTCAAATTTTTGAATCCCAGGAAAGCAATCATCTTCACCCCTTGACTCCCAAAGAAGGAAAAGTATTTCTATGCTGGTCTAATGAGAAAAACTCAATTTATCGAAGCCTTCATTTCCATGAGGAGAATACACAGCTAGGTCTATTTCAGTTTTTCTTTCATTTTGCCATTCCCTTTTTTTTGTTTTGTGCTCAGATGGTTTACAATCCATGTTTCTTAATAAAGCTTATTGATTATTTTCAATTGGATTACTGTTGACTAATGCTTCTATTTTGTTGAATTAAATATGTGATAACTGATCTTTTTTGTTTTTGTTATTATCAATGGCCTGTTACATAATCAAACAAAAAACATTGCATGTAATAATATAGCTGCTGGGATACATATGTAACATTTACGCCCAGTTTTATTTTGAAAGAGTATTTCTGGCCTGATCACCATGTCTTTTTACAAATGAAGTAAATTCCTTTCTTTGTCTGACAAAGCATGTTGTTATGTTGTTTCAGACTCCCAGTCCCCCCGTAACGAGTGGAACAGGAGGGAGAAAGGCAAAAAGCCGGGTGCTTTTGGTCTGTCATGGAGCCACAGATAGTTCTTCTCAGGTACACTTTTCCTTATCTTTTCTTCACTTTTTTCGTCACCCTTCAGATCTTTCGGTCTGTTTATGGATGAAAGCAGTTTGCATTCGATATTTCTTCTTCTGTATTTCTTCATCTTTTTCTTCATTTATTTGTTCATCGTGTTCTTCATTCGTTTGCTCTTCTTCATAATTTTGTTCATCTTTTTAGATCTTTGAACCTTAAGTCTGTTTTGTAAATGACGCCAGTCATTATATATGTTATGTGTATGCATATTATAATATAATAGAATATATACGCACATATATGTATAATTATTTGTGTATTCCATTGGCTCGACCTGTTTGCAAATGTAAGTGTGGGCTTGGCACTGGCAATTTCGAGCCAAAAATAATTAAAGGGAAATGAGTCAAATTTAGATAGTCACTGTTCCTTTTGCCTTGACCTTTCCGGGTTTACCGAAGACGGAATGTGATTTTAATGATTCCCTTGAAGGGAAAGAGTTCGAGAGGGAGAGGACAGTAAATGTTTATATGGGTTTCCGATACGGGTTTTCAGGCGAGGTTCGCATCATCAGACGAGGAGAAACTTAGTATGCTTGGAGTAATCCAGGTGAGGAGATAGGGAAGGAGATAGGGGGAGGAGATGGGAGGATGAGGGGAAAGAACAAAATAATTTGACAACTAAAGAGGAAAACAAGATTGGAGAAATGGGACAAATTTCAGGGATTTACAGTGTTGACGGTAGGAGTTAGCTTGGGTGTTTTGCCTAAAGGTTTGTTGAAAGACTTGGTTTTAAATGAAAGGGAGGAAACCTGACATTTTGGAGAGGGAGGAATAGATGCGGATGGAGGTGGTGGGACAGGGGAGAAAAGTGAGAGGCAAGAAAGGTAGCAAGTGGATGAAGCTTTGAATGCGACATTTCCGTCCTGAGCATGCCCCCTCCTGGTCCCCCTCACTTCCCACTTTAAGGCAGTCGTAAAAGCTGTCGAATACCACATAGTCTTCCTCTCTCTCCCCTCCCCTGTTCTCCAAGTTGGGAGGATGACTTTCTTATCTTATCCCAAGTCTTGTAGACAGACGAACAGTAACACGATGGAAAAAAGCATAAGGTCCATACTATATTATGTACGATTATGTGGAAAAGCCCTTTTCACAGCAATTAAGACCTATAAGGACTGTGATCCATGCTAAATTTTGTGTGAACTGCAAAAAATCGACACAGTAATCAATTTGTGTGATCTAGACCATTCCTCATATTAATAATCCTCGCTATACCTGAATCTAAAACTCAAGTTATACATAGGTTGACCATCTATCGAATGTAAAACAAATAAATAAAACAAGTAAATGATGAGAAATACAAACAAATTGATACACCAAAAACCGTACGGTAGACATTGATAGACTTTGCACTGAATTAAACAAATAAACATAGCAGATAAAAAACTATAAAACAAATAATTAAATAATAAAACAAACAAACAAGCAAACAAAAATATACCAGTGGACAAACTTATCGCTTTTTGTGTGGCAGTCGCGGAAAACTGCGGAGCTCCTTTTGGATGTAAAAGTGGATTCCTTAATTTACAGTCCACTCCCGAGGGCCGTTAAAACAGCCGAAGCAATTGCTGAAGTGAGTAAAAATTCTCTTATGGTCTCTACTCTGCACTTATGTTTGAAAAGAAACCGTTTTTGTTGTTTTTTTTCGTTTTTTCTCATCTTTTTTGTCGTAGAGCTGTATAATGGTGTTCTTATATGTTCTGTCAGTCCATAGGCTGGTTTTCCTGCAGCTCTTCTCTTTCCTCTTTTCTTCCATGATTTCGTTTCACAGAAACATTTGATACATAATCGTATGTGAGCGTTATCGGTCTCAAATAATAATATAAATATCAATCTCCAATTCATGTTTATTTCTTTTATCTTTCACATTTTAGCGTAGTTCATAAATCTGTTTAAATTTACTGTTAGGTCTAACGTAATAAACACATAGACTATTGGAGCCTGCAGTGACCATTTAAATGGAAAGCTCAATAACTGTGTTTTTTTAAGGCTTTTTGGAAAACTTGTAACCGAAGTAGAGTGTTATACCAGCTGGTGAATTAAGACCATTGGCTCACCAGGTTCTGACACGTGGCATGTTGTGAGAGGGCTCCAAATTCTGACATATGGCATGCTGTTAGATTGACATGTGGCATGCCTTCACATGTGGCATATTGTGAGAGTGAAACGTGGCAGGAGGACACATGGCATGTGTTGAGAGGGCTCCAAAATTTGACAAGTACACCGTGAATTGCTATTAGCGTTAATAACACTGATTCGTTCCTTTGTTTTTTTTTGCTCTCTGACCACAAAAAAGCGTTATTAATGTTTTTTTTTCTTAAAGCTAAGTCTTTTGACAGAATCGTCCATGTCATTTGAACCAGAAATAATATCTTTCACACTAGAATAGTCCTCATACTAATCGGTACTTAAATGCTAATAGCGGTTCACGTTATGCCTATACGCCGTGAGAGGGCTTCAAAATCTGACACCTAAAAGAAAACCCTTCAGAAAACGCTAAAAAAACCTTTGAAAACCCTAAAAAAAACCCTTGAAAACCCTAAAAAAACCCTCAAAGACCCTAAAAAAGTTGACACGTGGCATGTTGTGAGAGGGCCAGGTCCAGGAGGCTGCAGACTGCCTTGGGGCAGACTGTTTCCCGAGATATGTCAATATGGTGGAGATGGGGGAGCTTCGAGATTTCGATTGGGGCGATTGGAGGGTACTTTTCATACCATGGCACTTTCCTTTATGACATTTTTTCAAGAGCTTTCTTCATGAGCCTCTTTCACGGGTTTCTTTCATGTCTTTTTTTCATTTCAAATCTGTGTGCTTTTTTCATGAGGTTTGAAATAAATGCACTTAAGTTTTGTACCTGTCGGGTAATTAAGTTTTAATGGAGAAACAAAAGACGAGAAAGAAATTTTACTTTTCAAACCATATCACTTTCCTTCATGAACTTTTTTCAAGAGCTTTCTTCATGAACCTCTTTCATGAGTTTCTTTCGTGTCTTTTTTTATCATTTGACTTTCTTCTTGAGCTTTTTTCTGAGGCTTGGAAAAAAGTGCACTTTTACGTTTTATACCAAAGGTGTAATTTAAGTATTAATGGAGAAACAAAAGACAAGAAGGGAATTTTTTTCGTCTTGAGCTATTCCCCGACTCTCACTTTCTCTTTGGAATTAGAAGTTCCAGTACTAAAAAAAAAACAAAAAAAAATAGAAAATGTACTTGAAGGTTAAGTATACAAATAAACAAAAATAATCAAATAACAGACTTGTTTTTGTAATAACCTTTGCAGGGTTTGTTAAAGGGAGATGTTGAGCAACAAGATAGATGGGAGAACACTCTCCACCAGAGGGAGGGAGAGAGTGGGGAGACTTTGGACTCATTATGGGAGCGTTCTGGTATGGCTTGGGAGAGAATTCGCGAACATTTAAGTCTTGAAGATAAACAAATTGTTGGGCAAAATGACGAACAAGAAGAGGACGAAAGCAAAACAGTTGTGGTTGTGGCACATGAGATTATCTATTCGGGAATCTTGGGACACTGTTTAAATTTACCCTCGAAAAGTATCGGGGCTTTTCATTTAGATACTGGAAGTTTGAGTGTAATCGATTTCCCGGATGGTCCTAAAGGAAAAGGAATTGTCCGATGTTTAAACTATACGGCACATTTGGGAAGATGGGCGGTTCCCGTAACAAGGCCGTCCCTTAACGATGAAGATTTTTAAACAGATTGGTTTATTAAACGATCGGTTTTTTTCTAAACGACGGGTTATAATCAACGGGTTTTAATCTAAATCGTTAACTGTGGAGTTTTGAATCGTTATCAACGGGTTATCATCGAGAACGATAGGTTCTAAAATCGGTAACTAAGGGTTTTAAAATCGTTAACGATTGGGTTTTTCACTGACTGGTTTTTCTAAAACGACAATTTTTTTTAAATCGATGGGGTTTTTGATCGGCGGTAATTCCAGCTTTTCTGGAAACATTGTGTAAAAGTTGTACAAACAACCAGTTTTAATAGAATACATTTTCACTATTTCTTTTCTCTGTAAACCTACTTATCCTATTTTACTTCATAAACTAAACAGTTAGATTTTGTTTCTTGTCATATCACATTCGTGTATTCTGTATATGGGGTATATCATAGAATAGGAAAGAAAGGAAAGATAACCTCAAAAACTTTAGCTTAAAGTACTTGTGTTTTGTGTTGGAAAGGTTTATAATTATAATTGCCAAAAGTTCTCTTTTCTTTTTTTTTTCTTTTTCTTTTACTGTTGTTTTTTCATCCCTTGAGGACATTTGGTTTATATTCCCACACAGCGTAATGTTTTTTACCTCTTTGTTTCGCTTTTTTTTTCTTTATTATTATCATCGTCATTATTATTATTATTATTGTTGTTGTTGTTGTGTCAGGTAATAACAACTGGCAGGTAAAACGCCTGTAGCTGCATCTTTTGTTATATAATTTTTTTCCCAAGACCTTTTTTGTTTTTTTTTGTTGTTGGAAAAAATAGTTTTAATAGAACCTGGATTATTGACAGTATGAGTCTGTACATCACAGTTATTTTGTTGACAAGACAGTGAACTGAGTGAAAAAGGAAACTTAAGGGTGACGTTACACTCGGGAGGTCTCTGTAAGTGTACGGACAGCAATATTTCTGTAATACCGAGGCCTAGGTTACATCGCGTAACTTTTGTAAATAAGTTATTATATACGTGTTTCGATTAGAGTGGTTCCACGTAGGTTGAGGATCCAATCTTTAAAATCGTCAAAGATTTTGAAACCGACCAATTTCGTTTCAAAATCTGTACTTATGTACGTGTACTTTCGCAATTTGAATTTATATTTCAAAACAAAAACGACAAAAAAATAGCGCTCGAAACCATGAAGCTGGAAAGAAGGCAAAAACCGTACTTTTGGAAGGCAAAAACCGTACTTCTTCTGGCAGGAAGGCAAAAATTGTACTTCTTTTCGGCAAAGATATTCCGGTCACCTTGCCCGAAGGCACGTGACTTTTGGCGACGTGATAATATTAAAATAGTAGTTCATCGTAGCTCGTGTTTATCGTCCAGGTGTAGGGATTCTACTGGTTCTGTGATGGAGTACTCACCTCCGTTGCTGCATTCACACTAGAAATGGATGATGAATGAGATGAGTAAATGAATGTCCTTTTTTTTTGTTTGGACGTGAATCGCCCTTGACGTCACCTCACGTCAACAAAAACGTCGCGATGTGATTCATCTTGCCGTACGATTAGTCGCCGATGACTCAAATCCGTCCGTACCAAACCATCGGTAAGAAAAGGGGAGGACGTTTCGTCAAAGTTCCAAAGAAGTTTTAAGTTTACATTTTTTTACGTTCTATTTTAAATGATTTTGATTGGCTATTTGTTTATGGGTTAGCATTTTAGAAAATATCGTTACAGTACGGATCATTCATTCGGGATACGACTTCATGTTTTTTCAAAGTCGGATTTTTGCATTCCGAAAAGGTTTTCCGGAAAAGAAGATGACTTACCACAGTTGTCAAGTTTTGACGCACTTGACCGTATGTTTTGTTCGTCACTACGCTCCAAAAAGGTTGACGGCCGAGCGGTCGACCTGTTTGGCGCCTCTGTTTTTGTTTTTTTTGCGGAATGAATGGTACGGGATCATTCGTTTCCTCATCTCTTCATCATCCATTTCTAGTGTGAATGCAGCACGTGAGATTGGTCCACGATTGCAGAGTCGGATGGAGAGATTGCTTCGCGGATGAAAACCAAAGTGTAATCGGATGGTCAATGTTTTCTCCCAGACCCTTGATCGTATCTTCTTTAATGCTGTTTTCAAAAGGCTCACCAAAAAATAGTATGGCATGGTACGGTCAGGTACAAAATTCTGTAATATACCTCACTTCTAGTCTGATGTATCTACATCATTATTTGTGGAAAAACCAATCGAGAGTTTTGTGGAGAGGTTACCATGAACCATAAACCATTATAAACCATTACCATCCTATCATAAACCATAATTAATAGTGTTGTGTATCGGCAGGGTTTTGCCGATAATCCATATGTCAGAGGTCGCAAACGGTCAACCGAAACCGTGACCGACCGTTAACCGACCGCCCACGCCGGATCCGGAACGGATTCGGTTGCCAAATTCTGGGGGTCGGGCGGTTACGGTCGGTTGACTCACCAGGAAAAAAAAAACGGTTAGTTACGGTCGGTCAAACAAAAAACCAAAAAAATGAAAATTTTGTACTTTTTTTTTCCAACATTATTGTTCTTTGTACTTTTGGTATCGTGGAAGTACGTGGCATCATGATTAGCGTCGCAAATCTGACACGGTAACTGTAGTAAGCTATTTATTTCGAAAATCTTAGAGAACGCGACAAAACGTCTCAAATCTGACACGGTAGTACAATATTCATTTCGCAAATCTTAGGCAACGCGACAAAGCGTCGCAAATCTGACACGGTAGTACACTATTCATTTCGCAAATCTTAGGGAACGTGACAAAGCGTCACAAATCTGACACGGTAGTAACACTATTCATTTCGCAAATCTTAGGGAACGCGACAAATCGTAATTATTGGCTTATTCCGTCGTACATTGATTAATTTTGTACTTTTCAGGTTACGGGCGGGCACGGTCGGTTGATTTTTTTTTCGTAAACGACGGTCGGTTAACGGTTAACAATTTTGGAGCGTGACAAAACTCGGTCGGGCGTCGGTTACTCAGATTTTGAAAAAAAAAAAACGGTCGGTTTCGGGTATGATTTTTTTTGACTTTTGCGACCTCTGCCATATGTACCTTTTTTTGGCTTGCAGACAATCAATGTATTGGCACGATATATCGACACCGGTATTATCGCCAATAGTATCGATTTTTAACCGCGATGACACTGGTACCGGTAACTATCGGCAATTATTGTACGGTTGGAACCATGTGGATGTACGGATTCTTCCGTCATATTAAACCGACGTTCAAACGTTACACAAATTACGGAACAGCTTGCTACACGTGACATGCCATGCTATATACAGTAAAAAATATAATACAGTTTATTGCGTACTATATATTTTGCACTTATCGCCAATAAGGAATTCGATGGTCTCGGGGCGATATATCGGGACCCCTGACCGTTCGATAACCGATAACTGTCGGTATCGGTGTTATCACGATAAAGTTTTTGCCGATACTCAATACCAATAACGGTAGTTTAAACATAAATTAGTCATCATAATTCCGATTGATATTGTTAACACTATTTTGCACGTCACAATAGTCTTTAGCTTCACAGCCATGGAGATTTTTTGACTTGCCTTTTGGAGGCACCAAGGATTTGTACATTTCAGCCAACCGTAGTGTGTAAAATGAAAATACTTGAGTAAGAAAAAAGTATCGATGAATCTCGACAATTACTGCAATATCCATAGATATCTGCAAAACCGTAAGTCTGTTTTCTGAGACTTAGATACTGAATTTGACTAATTACCGCTATGATACCACAGCATAAGTCACTAATAAAAGTCCGTACATCATTCAAATTACAATAACAAAACACACAGTTTCCAAGTGCACAAGTACATATATAGCGAAATAACAAAAACTAAATAAATGCACGACATCATCCAGATTGAGCTGACATAGGAAAAGGACACAGGCCATGGAAATTCTTTTATTTCCTTCTTTTCTTCTGTTCGCCTACAGGTATGATTATGCTCACTTTCCTTTTCACTGTATGTGCTTCTTTCTCTCATCAACCAGAATACATAGAATTATGAAAACATGCTTTAAACACATTTGTGTTTTCCAGCAATATCATTCACTTCTTGGCCAAAAAACCTAAGCGATAAACATTCTGTTTGGGAGACTCTAAAAAAAATAGTACAGTACTTTCAGTTTCAATTTTGGATAAGCCTAAAAATTTTGTTTCCTCAAGTACAGTCCAGTGCAAACTTGGCACAAAGACGACAAAAAACTTGAGATGGAAACAGAAAAGAAACGGAACGAAAACGGAAACAGAAACGGGAGCAAAACCGAAAGCGAAACATAAGCGGGAAACAGAATCTGACATAAAAGCCGAGCCGGTGCTTTTTCGTTTTACTCCAGCGTAACTACTTCCAGCATACATACTTTTGTTCAAATAAACAACACACAATAATTAAATTAAAATTTTACTTTTCCTTGCTGAAAAGAACAACCTAGTAGTTGGGTGTCTTAATGTAACCAGCCGCGAAAGCAATTCCGAGGATGATAAAGGGAGTTAAGATTCCGAGAATTGCCACATATGGAAGCAGTGTTTGCATTGGATTTTTCCCCTCTTTCTCTGCTGCTGTTTGCCAATACCTGCAAGAAAATGAAGGACCACAACACCATAAATGAGTCCGGAAAAAAAATAAAGAAGAAGACAAGGCATTTTTCATTTTACGTTTTTCATTTTTCTTTTAGGACAATACACATATAAGTCAGAATTACTAAAAATTAATGAGATCAGTCCTTAGA
>JBBHKE010000056.1:0-87553 GCA_037447655.1 Zygnema cylindricum | reverse complement strand
TACAATTGAGGTTTTTCCATCAACTAGAACCTTCAAGTCAACATCTCCAACTAGACTTGTGATTTCTACTCTACCAACTCCGTACTCTATCTCAACTGTTAGGATCTTTCTCAGTTTAGTGAACCACTTATTATCTTTGCACATATGCATTGAGGCCCGTGAGACTATGATCCACCCATCCTCGGGTGGATCCCTCTTGCCTCCGAAAGCACACTTCTGTCTCTGTGGAATGTCGACATGTTTTTCAGTGTTTTTCGGATTAAGCAAAAGCTCCTCATGCTCCTCTTCCGGTTCAATTTTTTCGTCTTCTTCCTCTTCATGAACTTGAGTTAGCAAAGCCTTTTTCTTTCCTCCATCCTTTGAGGTTCCCTGTCCATCTTAAGTCGAAGATCTGCAAGTTTGACACACTGACACACTTTGCCATATAGTGTCCCGGTTTCTTGCAAAAGTGACATAATCCTCCTCAAGAAGTTCCTCTCCCCTGTCTACCAAATCTGCCACCTCCTCGTTCTCTTCCACCAATTTTTTGATAGGGATCTTTCCCTTTCTCCTCATCACGCCATCGCCAATCAGCTCCTGCAGACAATGCTTAAACACTTGAACTCCCTCTCCTAAACTCTATGGTGCTTTCTTTCACTAAAATCATTCCCACTGTGTCATCCCAATTCCAATTGCTATCTCCTTTGTCCTGCAATCAGTTAATGATATTCTCATACTCTTCAAGTAATTTTTTCATTAATGAGTTCACTCTTTGTATCTTAGACCATGAGTTACCTGCACTCTCTAGCTCTCCATACAATGCTCCTAAATCATTGCAATAATTATTCATGCTTCTTCCATTATAAGTATAAGTTGTAATCTTTTTTTCTGCCAACTGTTGCTGCTGCAATAATCCACTTTTATAATTGTTAACTAGTGATATCCAAATTTGAGATGAAGATTTGACATGCATAAGGGTAATGGCAATGCCCTTTGCTGCACTTTTATTAATTAAGAGCTTAACAACCTTGTCTTTGTAGTTCTACTTTTCATAGTCTGATTTGTCCGTTTGAACCATTGTCACCACTACTGGTGGTGCTGTTGCCGGTATCGCCTTGGACAATGGTGTCACTTGAGTTGCAACTCCTCCCTTTTATCCTTCCATGAGAATCTCATCTCTTTCCTCATCTTCATCCTCGGTGATGGTGGTAGCTGTTCTGCCTACTATATTGGCAGAGGTGCTAGAAAAACGTGTCCCTCCAAACCCAGGTGGAGGTGAGCATCGAATTTGTCCAAACACTATACCCCATAGATGCTTCTCAAATAGTTCTCCCTCCATCATCATTTCCCAATATAAAAAGTCTGACATCAAATATATTGGCAGGAAGGGTCCCCTTAACCTGAAATTATGTGGTCTCCATTGACCCACAGAATGAGCAGCCTATGTAAAGCCTCTAGGGTAATCTTTGCCCCTTCAACTTTCCCACTAAATAAGTGCCGCACAGGCACACAAATATTCTGACCACCGTCACCTGTGTGAGGACAAGACTCCTTTGAGTCAAACGCAAAAAGAATCACTAAATTTGCTCCTCTGAACAGTAAGTTATGGCTGGTCAAAAATGACCCTTATAGCTACAAGCTCTCCTAGAGAGGTACCTAAATATCAGTTAGTCTTGGTCTGCCTACACACGACTACCTACTACTAAACCCTTTTTCCAATAGGAACACTATATAGTACAAGAAGGTACAATGGGCGATGCACTTATTGTACGTCCATTGTACGACGGGGTCTATTAGGTGACACCTCTCAAATCGTGAGCCATGGTTCCTCCTCCCATCTTCTTCGGTATTAAATAATGTGGCGCCACGTGGCACCGCGTGAAGCAATCTCCGAATGCCGCCAAAAGCTAACTTTGGGTGGCGGCTATAATGCTGGCCGTTCGATCAAAACATATTTTACACGGTTCAGATTCGCGTACGTGTGTGAATTCTTTCTCTTCGTTAGTTTAGTGTTAATTAGTCGTCGCGTTAATGTTTAGATATCTTTGAAATCCTTCATGTGTATCGTTTTGTATCGCCTTAATGGTTAAGGCGTCCGACAGTATAGAATCCATAGGTCGCAGGTTCTAATCCGGATGTAGGCAACATTTTAGTAAAAATTCCTCTACTTCAAAATCTGCCACTTTCTAAATATGGCGGCAGCCATGGCGTGCCTTTGATCCTCACTCTCTCTCTTTAAAGTATAACTAAAATAGACAAGTGAATTATTAATTACCTCTTTTAAACAGCGCACAGACGTGAACCGTACAAGAATTCATTCCCTCGCAAACTTATGAACAAACTAGAGGACCAATCAGATAAAAAAACATGTAATGTAAAAAAAAAAAAACACCGATGGAAAAAAATAGGGTCATCTTTTTCCCACTGTCTACTAGTACAGCCCCGCTCTTCTTTTACTGAAAAGCAAATCTCTCTCTCCTTGTCTGTCTCTCTCTCTCTCTCTCTCTGTCTCCTTCTCTCTCTCTCTAAAAAATAATCACTCATGTCAGGTTATACTTTACGTTTTTGGATCCTGGTTTTTACTTAGATGCTTATTTTACTTTTAATTCTTTAAAGGAAATCTTCTTTTTCCATACTATTCGTGGTCAATAGTTAAGCTCTATTTTTTTCATTATTTCTCTAAGTCTTGGTGGTCTTTGTCTATCTTGGTTCGCAGGTAAGGCTTAGTAAAACTTACATAACAAATACTATTACTGTGGTTTTCTTTTCCCTCTGTTTTTTTCCTCTCTCTTTTCCTTTCTTTCTCCATCTCCATCTCGTTTTTTTCCCCTCCTTTTTTCTTTCTTTCTCCATTTTTCCTCTCTCTCTCTTTCGTCCCGAAAATTAAGACACACTATTTTCGGAGGCCTCTGCCCTATGGAAGGATTTTGTGGAGAGGGAGGGAAGAGATGTGGTTTTTGTTTCACCAATTAGATGTGGTAAGAAGAGAAAAGGAAAACGACACACAAAAAAAAAAAAAGAGTTTCATACCGTTTCAGTGTGGCTTTGTTGGCAAAATGTTAACTGAGTTATGTTATAGGTTGTTTGTTTTAGGTTTGAGATAAAGGAACTCACCAAATTAAGTGTGGTAAAAACCCTTTAATATTGCAACTCTTTAGTAATAGTTAGTATTGCACGACTAATAATGTGCTAATACTAATTATATAGACAAAGAATTGTACCAAATATAATTATACAGACTAATAACTAGTGTTGGGTATCAAGGACCGTTTGCCGATATTCGATATATATATCGAATTTCAAGTCCCCGAAAATCGATATATCGCTTCGATATATCGAATTTCAAATTATCATGATATATCGCAGATATATCGTATCGTCGATATATCGAAGCAAAAAAAAAAAAAAAAAAAACAAAATTCCCACAGGTTTTCAAGTCTCGTGACTTCAGACAAAGTGACTGTAAAATCTTTGCCAGAAAAAAATACGGTTTTTTCCTGAAAGTCATCAGAGTGAAGCTGATCTCTGAGGTACGTTGACAAGGTACACTTGTGAAGTACACGTACGTCATACGCATGTACGATTTTCCAAACGAAAAAGGTCGGTTTCCAGATATTGAATGATTTTTGAGATTTGGTAGTCAGCTTACGTGGAACCACTCATATCAGAACACGTATGTAAAACTTTTTGACAAAAGATACGCGATGTACTTGAGGCCTCTGTAATGCATAAATTTTGTTGTCCGTACTATTACAGAGACCTCTTCGTGAAACCATACCCCAAATAATTAATCATTAGAATTTCAGAATTAGTATTTTTTTGTCGGTTACATTTTGCGGCGTCTACCTTTAAGTTACGAAACGAAAATCACGGCGTACATGGCGTATTAGACAATTTGACTTTTTTTGCTAAAATAACATATTATATAAAAAAATAAAAAAAAATAAAATTTAAAAAATACTATACATCGCGATAATTTATGTTGGTCTCGGTATGATATATCGAGGATCCTGCTCGATCGATATTCAATATATCGAATATCGAGATTATCGCGATATGAATTTACTCGATACCCAACACTACTAATAACTATGTCAACACGAGTTATACAGACTAATAAATGTACTAATACTAATTACAAAGACTAATTATTGTAGTAATACGGATTATACATACTAATAGTTTTACTAACACTTCTTATATATACTAAAAACTGTACTGATAATATTAATAATTATACATACCAAAAATTTTGTTAATACTAATCATATAGACTAATAACTCTACAAATATAGATTATACAATAATTGTCCTAATACTAATTATACAATACTAAAAAATGCACTAACACTCATTACATAGACTAATAACTGTATCAATACTAATTATACAGACTTCTAATTGTTTTAATACTAATTATACAGACTAATAACTGAACCAATACTGATTATACAAACTACTAACTATAAAACACTAATTATACATACTAAAAACTATACTAATACTTATTATACAAATTTATGACTATACTAATACTAATTTTACAGAATAATAATTGTACCAAAACTAGTGATACAAACCCATAATTGTACTCACATACTAATAACTTCACTAATAGTGATTATACGTACTACTAGCTTTACTGATAATGACAGTACAAAATCTGATTATGCGTACTAAAAGCTGGACTAATACATATAATGCACAAATATTTAGTATGAATATCTCGTATAAGTACAGTTATCAGTCAAACTGTATGATTATTGATTAGAACAATTGTTAGTTTGTATATTTAGTATTAATAGTGCTTAACCTGCATATCTCGTATTAGTAAAGTGCTTAATCTATATAATTAGTATTACTATCCTTTGTAGTCTGCATAATTAGGATTATTATTAGTATTAGGACAGCTATTAGTAATGCATAATTAGTAATAGTACAGTTATTAGCTAGTATAATCAGTATTAGTACAATTATAAGTATGTATAATAAGTATTAGCACAACTATTAGTCTGTATATTTAATATGAGTCCAGTTATGAGTTTGTATAATCAGTATTGGTACACTTATTAGTCGATGTAATTAGGATTTATAGAGTTATTAGTCTGTATAGTTAGTGTTAGTACAATTATTAGTAATGTTTAATTAGTATTAGGACAGTCAATGTATCCTTTCTATGAGTATTTAAACTAATTAAATAATAATTGTACTACCACTAATTACACACTAATATTACAGGTTAATAACTGTAAAAATACTTATTATACAAAATCTAAAAAAAAATAATTGCATGAACTAATAATGTGCTAATACTACTTATACAGACAAAGAACTGTACTGATATTCATTGTACAGACTAATAACAGTACTGATACAAATTGTACAGACTAATAACTACAATATTACTAATTATACAGACTAATAACACAGACGAAGAGTAGGACTAAAACTAATTATACATTACTGAAAACTGCAAATTATAAATTACTAACCATTGTACCAACACTAATTCTACATTACTAATAAGTGTACTAACACTAATTACACTGAGCAATAACTGTATTAGCACTAATTATAAAGACTAGTAACTGTACTTATGCTCATTATGTATACAAATAAGCATACCAGTGCTAGTTATACGTACTAGTAACTGTGCTAATACTAATTATACAGACTAATAACTGAACAAATACTGATTACACTAACTCATTACTGTACTTATACTGATTATACAAACTAAAAACTGTACTAACACTAATTATACATACTAAAAACTGTACTAATATTAATTAGACAACCTAACAACTGTACAAATACTAATTATACAGACCAAAAATTGAGTTAGTATTAATTATACAGACAAATATAAATTGAGTTAGTATTAATTATACAGACAAATATCTGAAAAATTATGATTATATAGTCATTGTCCTGATACTAATTATACATTACTAAAAACTGTCCTAATACTAATTATACAGTGTTATTAACTGCACTAACACTAATTATATGGACTTATAACCGTACTAACACTAATTATACACACTAATAACTGTGTTAATGCTAATTAAACGGTATTTAGAACTGTACTAACATAACTATATAGACTAATAACTGTGTTAATACTAATTATACAAACTACTATATAAACTAAGTGCAGTAGTACTAATGACACACTAAAACTAATTATACAAACAACTACACCGCCAATCGTTATTAGCGTGTAAGTTTTTTTAGCGTATACGAATAATTAGCGTGGTTTAAGCTAATTGGGAATTTGAAAATTTTCGAAAAAATCGTCTATTCTAATTAGGAATTAGGGTTTTTTTTAAATAGTGTGGATAATTCTATTTGAGAATAATAAAAAAAAAAGCGGGACGGAATTAGAATAAACACAACGCTAAAAACGATTGGCGGTGTAGGTGAACCAATACTGATTATATAAACTACTAACAGTAAAACAATAATTATACATACTAAAAACTGTAATAATACTAATTATACAAACAAACTCTACTTGTACTAATGTTACATAATAATAACCGTACCAATAGTAATTATACAGACTCATAACTTTACTAATATTGATTATACGTACTAAACCAATAGTAATTATACAGACTCGTAACTTTACTAATATTGATTATACGTATTAATAAGCTGTACTAATACTGACCGTACTAATACGGATTATACGTACTAATAACTAGACTAATACTGATTTTATAATTAGTATTAGTACAATAGTAGAGCTATTAGTCTGTATAATCAATATAAGTACAGTTATGAGTCTGTATAATCATTATTCATTTTGTTTTTACTATTTTTGCGGGTGTTTTTGGTTAAATTCTAATGCAGTCCCTCTAACAATTGCGGCTTTCACTCTCCCTCTCCCCTACTCGGAAAACCGGCATCTCTCCCTCTCGGATTTTTTTTGGGAAGTTCGGTTTTAATCGCCGATTTGGCATTATATAATATTTTGGGAGCGCGAAAAAAAGTTATCGTAAATGAAGAATAAAATACTATGAGGGAAAAAAGAGTAGTAAACAAAGGATCTGCAAAAAAAGTTTTACGGAAAATCGAAATGAAAGATCGAAACAAAAAACGAAACGAAAAATCGAAACAGAAAACGGAACGGAAAAATCGAAGCATAAAATCGGGCTAGAACATTGTTACGAAAAATAATACGAAAAAAATTGCGAAACGAGAATATAGAAAAGGGAGATTTAAAAAAGGGAAGATATGGGAATATGTATGAAAAGGTTAGTTGTTTTTTTATATATGTAAAAGAGTTTTGTGAAAATAGAGACAAATGAGAAACTTTTGGAGAAAAGTTGGGAAAAAGGAGAGAAATACTGTTAATGTTTTTTAGGGTTTTTTAGTGTAAAGGTTGTCTCTTTTGGATTATAATTATGTCATTTTCTTTTGTTGTTCTAATGTTAAAGTTTTGCAAATTTTTTTATTTTTTTTTTGTTGTGTTTTCGTTTTATCTTCCTTTGTTTTAAAATAATTTGTAAGATTTATTAAAACGAGTGTCGGTATTATTTCCGAGTTATTGGGAGGAAAAACGTATTAAGGAGAGAAAAAAGGTGAAGATGTCACATTTTTTTGGGGGGACACACCCTCCTCTCCTCCTCTCGTCCCTCCTCACCTCCTCCCTCCTCCCTCCCTCCTCCATTCCTCCTCTCCCGTCCCCTCACCACCTCCATTGTCCACTCTCTTTCCCAAAATAATCCTCTTTCTGCAAATAGTGTTGTTTAAAACGAAAAATAGTATTTAAAATTTTAACCTATTTTAAATAAATTGAGAGTTTACATTGTTAAACACATTTTTAGCGTAAAAGAAACAAGTTTGAAACTTTTCCCGTCTGAAGGGAAAAAAATAAAAAATCAAATGGTTTGGAAATTTGCAAAAGAGACAAAGGTTTAAAAATAATAATATTTTCTTATTTTTGAATATTTCGTATACCATCGAGTGTATAAATATTTCATATATTTTCACATTGTCGTACATTTCATATATTTTCGTACAGATTAAATTATATATTGTTTACATTCTCAAATATGTAGAAAAGTCTGAATAAACGTTCAAACATCATTTAACCGTTTAAAGGTCTATTTTTTATTTAACTAGTATATGATAACAGTGAAAAAAGGGCGCAAATAGGGGTCGAATAGGGTCTTGGATATTTTTAAACACTATCAATATATTCCTTCCGTTCCAAGACTTAAAATTTTAAAATAAATAGCTTTATCAATTTGATTTTCAACGATACAAATCCCCATAAAATCACAAAATACCATCATTATTAAATTTAAATGTTTATCAGGAAACCAAAAAAAAAAAAAAGCCCTAAAAAACTCTAAACGCGTAAAAACCCTAAAAACCATAAAAACCTTGAAAACCTTAAAACCTCTAAAAACCGCGAAAACCCTAAAACCGTTAACCTCCTAAAAACCCCGAAGGATTCCCACTTCTTTTTTATAATTTGACATCACTTTTCACTTGAAGACACACCCATAGAATAAACCTTTCCTTATTCAATATCAACATTGCCACAAAAAAAATGTCGTGACAAAAACAGGAGAAACAATTTTTCGAAAAACCTTTTTTTGAAAAATAGTTATAAGTTTTTCAAACATAAAAACTTATTTTTTTAAGTTTCCGAAAGATCAATATCTCGATTAGGGAGTGGAGGGAGGACGTGACCCGAAATGTTGACCATATAAGGCAATTCTTGCATATATAAAAAGAAAAAAAACATATTAAATTTTAAAATCCAATAAATAAAAATGCAAATCCCATAAAAAACAAAAAAGGGCCCTTGAAAAAAAAAAGTTCCTAAACTCTTATTAGTTAAACTTTTCATTTCTCAATAACGATAAATTTGTCAAATGAAAATCATACTCCCACCCACTTTGATTTCCATAAAATCTTAATTTTGTACAAAATAAAAACTCAGAATTATTCGAGATAGTGATACAAACATTTTCTAATTTTGTATTCTGGTAGGGTTTTTTAAGGTTTTTTGAAGGTTTTTCTTAAGGATTCTTCAGTACTTTCCGACGTGTATCAGTTACAAAAAAAACCAACAGTCTTTAATTAAAATTTCCAAACCAGATCAAATAGAAAGAACTAAAATCAAATGAAATCAAATCGAACTCAATCGAATTGAATGAAATGCAATTGAATCAAATCATATCAAACAAAATCAAATCAAATCAAATCAAATTGGATGAAATCGAATGAAATGAAATCGAATGAAGTGAAGTCGAATCAAATCACATTAAAACAATGAAATGATTTGAAATGAATAACATGAATTCAAATTCGATTCGAGATCAATTAAAAAGGAAATGAAGTCAAATGCAATTAAATCGAATTGAACCGAATAGAAATCAGTTCAAATCGAATCGGAATCAATTCAAATGCAATGAAACCAAATCAAATCAAATCAAAGCACATGTAACCAAATCAGTTTAGTTCAAATCCAATAAAATAGAATCAAATCGAGTCTAAACAAATCAAAACTAAAACAAACTAATCCAAAACAGGAAAATCCAATCAAAAAAAATATCCAAGAAAACACAACCCATCTCCTAAATGCGAATAAGAAAAGAAATAAAAAATCCCAATTTCGTGCAAAAAACCGATTCTGGTGAATTATCACTATTATAACAGATTGAATATAGAAGTACACTTGAATAATTAGTATTAATGGACTTTTATTTCAACTACTTTAAATTATGTTTTGCAACGACGTGGCTTATTATGGGCCCCACTTAAACAAATACTGTTTTCATCCCTAATTTATGATATTGGGTAATAAAAAAAAAAACAGATTCGATTAGAGTTGTGAACTCCGGTGTTGTTTCTTTCGCATTTCATCAATTTGATAAAAATGTAAAAATTGCACCACCTTTTATCAGTTTTCTTAGTTATCGTCAATTTATAGTTATAGTAAAAAACAAGGATAAAAGAAGAGCATTTGCTTGGGAAAAATTTGCTAGGTTTATCAAAATTTTGTGACGCTGAAAATGAAACGAATGAGATGATTCGTGTGAGGTGTCCGTTTGGTCCTTTGCTGTTTTTTTTTTCGAGCGCCCGAGGTTTTTTTTTTGGGCATGTTCTAAGTTCTTGAAACAAGATCTCCTACCTCTCAAAAAATCCCATTACAAAAAACAATCCCAACCACACATTCCACACAGTGGAAAATACACATCCACATTGGACCACACTCACATAAGGATAAACTTTAAATTAGAAGAAGCTTATGTCCACATAACATTAGCTTGGTCTTATTAACCCTCTTATTAAAGTGTTTTCCACTATTCTTAATCTTAATAATTCTATCTCTTAACTACTAAAACACTATTTAGTTAGTAAGAGATTTCAATGCAAAATTGCCTTTTCTCCAATTTGGTATTAATCGCTCAAGACCAAGATCAGTCGGAATTTCCACAAACTTTTCCAAAGGAAAAGATGTCTACACTCTTCTTACACTTCACTATTTATCCATCATCGCCCTGGACTCGCTAGGCGAGAGTCAACGCTCCGTTTTAACAAGCTTTTACCTGGGCCAATCATTGATCAGCAAGGACTCAGACTGACCAATGCAAAAACGTGCAAAATCTCTTACTAACTACTTAGCACTTTACTAACCAATCAAACGTTACGTTTCATACGTAACATTTACGTGCAAAAGTGCGAGCCAAACGAAACGCGACTTCGCAAGATCGTGCGTAACAAATTTCGCACGCGAAACTTCCTGCGAAATTCCCTTAAGTGAAAGTGACGTTTCGTACTAAAATTTGTACGAAACGAACCACCGTGCATACTAAACGTTTCATTAGAACTTTATGAAACGTACACGCGTAATTTCGGTACTAATTTGACCCTTAACACGTTTCAATGATTCCCACTTGTTATTTATACCCCACGCTACCACCTAAATACACCCATCGCTATAACTTTTTAAATATAACTCCAAACAGCGTGATTCTTTCGTGGACGTCTACCAAATTTAGTACTCTGTAATCATACTACCTAAATACCCCTTTATATACAAGTTCGAGCCGCTATTAGTGTTACATCATCCCCTCCTTATTTTAACTGACCTCAGTTAAAACACCTTTTATTCTCAAGACGGGACTTCTATATTATTATCCCTCCAATACCTCTGTCAAAACTCAAAATTTTTATCCTCTAAAGTCAATACTCAGAATTTTTATCCTCTAAAGTCAACTTATCCTAGGCCTTCCTAGATAATGCACTTGCCAGAATATAGTATCGCCGTCCTTGAACCGTTGACCAACCCAATGTATTACCCATCTGTGGACTTCAAGTTCTATCATTACTAAGGGTTCCAATTCCAATTCTCCTACAGTTGGTCGAAGATTCGCTGGTTTCAATTGGCTGATGTGTATCACTGGATGAATTTTTGTTGATGGCGAAAAGTCTAATTTGGCAGCAACTGACGATATCATCTCGATTATAATAAATGGTCCATTGTACTTAGGAGCAAATTTCCCTTTAGGATCCGATTGTCCCTCGATCTTGCACCTGTAATGAGTTGTAGAAAGCCAAACCTTCTCACCTGTGCGTAACACCTAATCACCCCTTTTGCGGTTAGCATTTAATTCTTGCCTTTTTTATGCCTCCACTAATGCATCCCGGACAGTTTTCCAAACTGTTTGAATGTATTCCCAAAACTCTATTTTATAACCTTTATTCTCTTAAGTGACCCTTTTTATTAAGTCTAATGCTTCTCTAGGTTGGTATCCCTATGCAACTTTAAATGGTGAGAATCCTGTACTAGCATGTTTACATGAATTGTATGCAAATTCCATTAATGGCAGTTTAGATTCCCATGTGTTCTGAATTCCACTGCAAACAGTCCTAAGCATTTCCTTTAGTGTACGGTTCATCCTTTCTGTTTGTCCATTTTTCTGAGGATAATAAGCGGTACTCATTTTCAATTCATAGCCTAAACTTTGCTGTAATTCTTTCCAAAAAGCAGACGTAAATTTAGAATCTCTATCACTAACTATAGATAGAGGGACTCCTTGATGTCTGACCACGTAGTCAAAATATAACTTTGCAATATCTACAACTGAATTAGTGGTTTTGAAAGGGATAAAGATTGCCATTTTACTAAACCTATCGACTACGACCATGATACTGTCATTTCTTTTAGATGTAGCAGGCAACCTAACAATAAAATCCATACTGACAAATTCCCACGGTCTTTTGGGTATAACTAAAGGTTTTAATAGACCTTTAGGTTTTTGGGTACTAGGTTTACTCTGTCGGCAAGGGACACAACTTTCCACGTGTTTTGACACCTTTTTTTCCATCCTATCCCAAAACAATCTACTTTGCAATCGACTAAGAGTTTTATCTCGACCTAGATGTCATAAATGCCCATGAGCTTATCATAAAATTTGTTGTCTTAAGTCTCCTACTTCACGAATGCATAATCTATCCCCAATTTGCAAATACAATAAACCATCCTCTAGTCTAAAGTTTTTGACACGCCTCTCATTCAATGGGTCAGAATTCCCTCCCGAAATATTCTTGCAAATCACAACAAAATAACGATCTTTATCATAACCAATTCTAACAGTATCTAAAAACAGTTCATCCTGAACCATTACACTTATTTCAAAACATCTACTTAAAGGATCTGCGACTACATTTGTCTTCCCAGGAATATGTTTGACATTAAATTTGAAATATGCTAATTTCTGCATCCACCTAACATGTTTGTCTGTCATAATCTGTGCATCACTTAATCTTTGTAAATAAGAGACTTAATATATGTAAATAAGAGAGTGCTTTATTATCACAGTGAACTGTAAATTCTATATTATGCAAATAACAACGCCATTTCACCAATGCATGTACAACTGGAAGTAATTTTTTTTCCTGTGTTATATAGTTCTTTTGAGTATCATTGAATTTTCAGGACTCAAAAGCAATAGGATGAAATTGTTTGCCGACTTTTTTACTTATGACTGCACCTAGACCTTATCAGATGCATCTGTAGTGATCACAACTTCAAATTCCCCAACAGGGTCAAGATACACCAGTGTAGGGGCAGAGGTCAACTTTCCTTTTAGTTCCTCGAATGCTCTGTCCTGATCCGCTCCCCACACAAACGTCTCCTTCTCTCGAAGTAAATCCGTCAAAGGTGCGACAATCATACTAAAGTTCTTGATAAATTTCCTGTAATAAGTGGCCAATCCCAAAAACGATCTAACTTCTGTGACATTAGTAAGTTGTTTCCAATTTTGGATTGCTAAGATTTTGGATGGATCTGTTTTAACACCTTCCCCACTAACTATGTGTCCTAAAAATAATTGTTCACTTTTAAGAAAGCTGGATTTTGACAATTTTCCATATAATTTTCTTTCTCTTAACCTTTCCAAAACTCTTCTTAAATGAATTAGATGTTGTTCTTTAGATTCACTGTAATCTAAAATATCATCTATAAACACTTGGACAAACTCATCTATGTATTCACAAAAGGTTTGGTTCATTAATCTTTGGTAAGTAGGCGGTGCATTCGTTAAGCCAAATGGCATCACTATCTATTCGAAATGACCCACCCTAGTCTTGAAAGCAGTTTTATCAACATCTTCATTTCTAATTGGCACCTGATTAAAGCCACTACGCATGTCAATCAACGAAAATACTTTAGCACCTTTTAAACGACGTATCAAATCAGAAATTAAAGGTAACGAATACTTATCCTTCACCGCAATTTTGTTTAGGCTATGATAATCGACACACATTCTCAGCGTTCCATCCTTCTTTTTGACGAACAGAATTGGTGCTCCGTACGGTGATTTGCTGGGCTTAATATGTCATTTCTCTAGAAGTTCCTTGATCTGTTTCTTTAATTCTTCTTGCTCAAAAAAACTGTGCTAATAAATTCTTGTGACAAGAGGGTTCCATCCTAGTTCAAGGTTAATAACATATTCCACATCTCGAGAAGGTGGCCTTCATGAGGGTAAATCACTTGGAAAAACATCTTGAAATTCAAAAATCAAATCTGTAACACCAACATCTAATGTATTAATGTCAGTTACAAAATCAGATTTTAGTTTTTCGAGAGTTTTAGTGGTGTCTAATTTAGGGATGACATCAATGTTAGTGTTTTCTCCCCCCCTTTCATCAGTAACTACCTCAATTACTAATAAAAAGTAAGCATGATTTGTTTTATATTTTAAGTGCTTTTTAAATTGTTTAGCAAATATCAAACCTTCCACTCTCAATCTCATTATGTTATTTATATGATTCCTATGCAATTTCTTAGGAGATAATGCTTGCAAAACCTTCCCACCATTTTCAAACATCACTTTCAAGGTGTTAATTTCTGAATTAATTTGAGGATTGTGTTTAGTTAACCAAGGCTTTCCCAAATTAGTTCTTCCCTTCCAAAATTCATTATTTCACACACAAATTTCATTTTATGACCCACGATATCAACTTCTATCGTGTCAGTTTGTAAGTCTAAAGTGGACTTATTACCATTTGCCACTTGAACATGTAAAGGCTTTTCCGTTATGACAGTAGGAATTTTATTTTCCTCTACAAATCTATGTGAAATAAAATTATGTGTGGCAGCCGAATCAACCATTACTCTCAACGATTTTCGTTCCACTAATGACTCGAATCTAATCAAACTTTATCAAGTGTCATCATTACTTAACTGTCATAACATAGGTCTGTTGTTGAGAATTTCATCAGAAGGATTCTTTAAACTATGCAGTGTACTGAGAATAATAATAAACTCAGTTATCCTAATTTTTCCATTCATTAATTTGCCCTCCAAAGTTAACTGTTTAACTTATGGATCCGGTTGACTCAACTAAGGACTTTCAGTTAGTCTTTTCCGTTACGCACCTTTGGGCTTCTTGCTCAGCTAGGTATAATGCAATATCCTCTTGGAGACCTTCATTTACATCAACTATTTTGAGAGAACCTTTCTCTATACAGTCTTTAGCGTAATGATCTGGACCTCCGCATTTGAAACAAGTGACCTTCTTTTTGAGTTTTGTGCACTTTCTACTAAAATGTCTCTTCTCTCCACAATTATAACAGTTAATTTTTTTCAGTTGTGCACACTCAAATGCTCTATGACCCTTTTTCTGACAAATAGTGCCTGTGGGGATGGTAAGGTTAAGCTTCTGAGCATTAATGCTTGGTTTAGGACTCTAAATGTATCCCCCTCTATTGTTAAATTTGTTTCTTGCATTAACACTCTGTCCACCCTTCTGATTTCTCCTGAAAATATTTTGCCTATTTACCAAACCAGCATTCAGACCCTCATCCACAAATTCCCCCTCATCCCACTCTTATACTTTATTCAAATTACCCCTAAGTGATCAAGTTTCCCGATTAAACCCCTAGTGATCCTCTAATTTTAATGCCTTGTCTTGTAATTCTTTCAAATTATTAAATTTTTGATGTTTCAATTCAGATTTCAGTATAAGGTTTAGATAATTTAAGAAAATGCAACTTAGCCATTTCATCTGACAAACCTATGACGTGAATGCTAGATGAGTCAAATTCCACAATGTAATCTTTCACAAATCGAGTCTGCTTACAGTTCAGCCATTTTTCTTCCATTCTGGATTTAAAAGTGATAGACAAGAGTCGCGATTTGATCTCGGTTTTAAAAGTTTCCCAATTAGCCTTATGAAGAATTAATTTAGACCTTCTCTAAGTGTAATACCAAATCTTAACATCGCCTTTCAGACACCTAACAGCAAAAAAAGTGTAATCATCACGATCACAATTTCTAGATTCCAAATAATACTCCATATGAAAAATCCAAGCATCCAACTCATCAATCTTCTTACCTTCAAACGATGGTGCCTCACTAATAGACAATTTCAGATCCTTTATCTTCTTAGGTGTATCATGATCATCCTCCCAAAAACTGGCATTCATTTTTACTACTTTCACTCTTTTAGTCATTAATATCGTTCTTGGTCTGAATTAAGTTAATAAATAATCTAATTTCTCATTTGAAACATTTCCATTTTTTTTAACAACTTTAAATTCACTTTTCAATTCGGAAATGGTTTCATCCACATCGGCAGCATAATTATTAAATATTTTGACCAATTTCACAGTACGCTTTTTCAACACATTCAAAGCATTTTCCATTTCACGTTTCCATGCAGAATTTGTCATTATCACACAATCAAATCAAACAAAATGAAAGAAATAATATAATTTCCCAAATAAATTTGCTGCAGATTTGAAGTCCTAAGATTGTTCCAATCCAAGACTTCTTCTCCTTAACGAATCCTTAGAAAATGTCAAAATCAGAGAAATAAGAAAAAAACATTGATAATAAGTTAGTGCAAATTCAAATTTCAATTTCCCAACATTAAAACAAAAGGTAAGAATTTCCCCATAAATTTTGCAACAGCAAAATTGAAAGCTCTCAAATGTAAGATTTAACCAAAATTTTGAAAAAGCAAAATTGAAAGCAATCAAAGGTAACAATTTAGGGTTTGAAAAGTTTAGAGTCATTTCTGGACTCGTTTGCTCTTGAAAAAGTAAAGTACTCCGGTTTCCTTCTCCTCCATTAGCAAATTTCCAACTTCCCAATTCATCAAGATCTTTTACTCTCTAATCCTCACATCCTCACCCTTCATAGCTTCAAGCCCTCCCTCTACACATGAATCATTGCTAAGAGAAGGCAAGTTTATTTGGCCTCTAGGTAATTGGAGTGAGCTTCAGCGGTGGCTACACTGCCCACCCCACCGTAGTCCTAAGGACCTAAGCACGTCCCACATCTAACTAGCGGATGCTGGCAGTGAGGTCACTTAGTTCCCTCCAATCCCCTACCACTCACATTGTGGTTCCACCAACCCGGGTCAGAGCTGTTGTTCTGTGACTACTACACCAACTGAAGATGAAGATGATGCTGGAGTAGTCATCACAGAATTCAGATAAGCAAGAAGCTCTCACAGATGCTCAGAAAAATACACACAACTTTGGAACACAGCCAAAGACAAATTAGGCAACCAAATGGCCTACAAATCTGACACAATGCAGATAATACACAAATGAACACAAGTGCAAATTTACACAGAAATCTGCAAACAGATCTGAGAAATATTCTCAGTCAAATATATCAAAAATGACTCAGCATAATTTTGATACAACAAGTTGGTTATTCTAAAATGGTTAAGTCCTATATTTATACCTAAAATATCTATTCTTCTAAGAGCTAGCAGCCACTCACTACTCTAACTAAGCAAAGAAGACATATCAGCCATGCATCAATAATATCTACTATCTGAAAGGAGGATACCTGAATATGTCAAGGTATGTCATATAGAAAGAATCTGAACTTAGACACTAATCAAACAAAACACGCTTCTGTACAAACTAAAGATAAGTAACGTCACAGTACACCGTGTATAAACACGTCAGATAATTACAGACGTGGTCCCGGATGACCACCTTCCGTCGGCAACAAATCTTCACCGTCCATCATTTCGAAGTTTCATCCAAGATGAAACTTTTATGTGACACCTCGGTCTTTGTGGTACGTCCGAATAGTACGAACGGATCTTTGTAGAGTTTCTCATTTACCGACGCGTGTCCTGAAGTGTGTCACACCGTGAACTCCCTCACTGTTTACTGTAACATTAATTCTGGTACATACTGAACCAGACTTTCACAAAATATTCTAAGTACTGAGAAAACACTCCCCTCACCTATGAAGCTTAGTGAGGACTAAAGCTTTCAAAACAACACTCCCCTAAAGCTTTAGACTCTACTAACCACTTAGACCACATCCCTCTCTACAAAATTTCAATTTTGGAGCAGGTAAGGGTTTTGTCATCATATCTGCCAACATTTTCTCATCAGGTAAGTAGCTGAGTTTCAGAATTCTGGCCATCACCTTTTCCCTCACAAAGTGTAACTTAATGTCAATATGCTTGCTTTTCAAATGATGACTAGGATTAGAAGCAATAGCAATAGCAGCTTGATTGTCACACCATATGACCTGAGGACCAGACTGCATAAATTTCAGTTCTTGTAAAAGAGACTTTACCCAAAGAAGTTCCTTGACAGCTGAGCTGGCTGCCATGTATTCAGCTTCCATGGTTGACTGAGCAGTCACCTTTTGGAGCTTGCTTGTCCAGCAGCTAGTACCATTACCGATCTTCAGAATGAATCCAGTGGTAGAACGTCGGCTTGGCATATCACCATAACTCGCATCGCTCCAGGTGCTAATTTTCACTTCATCTCCTCCAAGAGACAGTCGGAGATCTCGTGTACCTGCAAGATATCTCAGAACTCGTTTTGCTGCCTCCCAATCTGATTTCTCCAGATTCAGTAGAATCTATTTTATGAAGGAGAAAAGGGAGGTCTTCACCCACTTCAAACACTTTCAGATCTGGGCGGAGAAACTTCATGGTAGATCGATTCTCTCTTTAAGATCTGATAATGGAGGTGAATATACTTCCAATGAGTTTGCTGCTTATTTGAAAGAAAATGGTATATCTCACCAGTTCACTGTGCCTTATACTCCTGAGCAGAATGGAGTTTCAGAAAGGCTAAACAGAACTCTAACTGAGAGTGTTAAATCTATGATGGCTGATAAAGGAGTAGATATTAAATTCTGGGCTGAAGCTTACCAAACTGCAGCATATATTAGGAACAGATTAGAAACTAGATCTGTTCAGGGAATGACACCTTATGAAGTGTGGACTGGCAGAAAACCAGATGTCAGTCACTTCAGAGTTTTTGGTAGCAAGTGCTTTGTACTAGATAATTTACCAAACTGGAAATTAAGTCCAAAGTCTAAGCCTGGAATCTTTATGGGATATGATGATGAATCTGTAGATATAGAATTTATTGTCCTCAGAAACATACCATCCAGATTGCTAGAAATATTCAGGTGAAGGATGAGAGTGAGTCCATAGATGTATTTAGTATGGATGAAAATGAAAAGAAAGAAAAACTGCAAGAATATGTCATCTTGGATCAGATTCCGTTTCAGTCTGCTGCAGCTTGTACTTCTTCTTCTACTGGAGTTCAACATACTGGAGTTTCACCAGCTACTGAACAACAAACAGGAGCTGATCCTCCTCCTCCAAGACATCAAGGTGGAGCTCGGTATCCAACAGTTCCAGCCTCAAATTTTCCGGGGGGAAGAAGACAGAGTTCTCGTTTAAGGGGAGAACAAGTTCAATATGCTTTTTCTGCAAGCACGGGGGAGCCTCTTACCATTCAGGAGGCATTTTCTGTTCCTGAAAAGGATCATTGGATCTCAGCTGCAAATGATGAGATGAGATCGATCATGGAAGCCCAAAAGTGGGAGCTTGTGGAGCTTCCACCAGATCGAAAAGCCATTGGCTGCAAGTGGGTCTTCAAGGTGAAGCTCAACCCAGACAACACCATTGAAAGGTATAAAGATCGTCTGGTTGCAAAGGGTTTTAGTCAAAAGGAAGGAATAGACTACGAGGAAACCTTCTCTCCTGTTGTTAGGTTTCCTACTGTCAGAGTCTTGTTGTCTCTAGCTGCAATTGAGAATATGGAATTGCATCAAATGGATGTTAAAACTGCCTTCTTGCATGGAGACTTAGAGGAAGTAATTTACATGAAACAACCTGAAGGTTATGTAGAAAAAATTAAGGAAAATCTAGTCTGTAAACTGTTGAAATCATTGTATGGATTGAAACAGGCTCCGAGACAGTGGAATTTGAAGTTGGATGAGTTTCTTACCAGCTTAGGCTTTACAAGGATCAACTCAGACCACTCTGTTTATGTCATGGACGGAAATGATGGTGTGATTTATGTAGCAGTGTATGTGGATGATCTGCTGCTAATCAGCAAATCATTGAATGAGATAAACAAGATAAAAGCAGCTCTGAATGCCAGGTTTGAAATGAAAGACTTAGGTGAAGCTAAGTATATCCTAGGCATTCAAGTAGAGAGAGATAGGAGTCAGAGAGTTATTTACCTTACTCAGAGAGAGGCCATTGGAAATGTACTTGAAAGATTTGGTATGGCAGATGCAAAAGGGAGTGCCACTCCTATGGAGTTCAGGCAAAAGATGGAAGGAAAGGAGACAGATGGAGGAATGACTCTGGAAGATGATATGGAAGCAGGGGAGTCAGATTTCATGTCCACGATTCCCTACAGACAAATTGTTGGGAGTCTTATCTACTTTATGAACTGCACTCGTCCGGATATTGCAGCGGCTGTTGGAGCTCTGAGTCGAAGTCTTCAGAATCCGAAGAAATCAGATTGGGAGGCAGCAAAACGAGTTCTGAGATATCTTGCAGGTACACGAGATCTCCGACTGTCTCTTGGAGGAGATGAAGTGAAAATTAGCACCTGGAGCGATGCGAGTTATGGTGATATGCCAAGCCGACGTTCTACCACTGGATTCATTCTGAAGATCGGTAATGGTACTTGCTGCTGGACAAGCAAGCTCCAAAAGGTGACTGCTCAGTCAACCATGGAAGCTGAATACATGGCAGCCAGCTCAGCTGTCAAGGAACTTCTTTGGGTAAAGTCTCTTCTAACACTAGTTCTATAGCTGTTGCTAAGTTCCAAGCTGACTTATCCAACTTTCTCAAATTTGCTGAGGCTCCTTTATATTCCTCAGGAAGACCTCGCATAAGAATCATAGCCTGATGATAAGGGGAGAAGTCCCCCCCTGAACATGCATTCTCTGCCAACAAAAGCCTAAGCCCATTGCAATATTCGGCCATGCTACCTCCTGTATACCTATAATCATAAATATTCCCAGCTGTGATAATTTCATGCTGGTCATTAGCTTTCAAATAGATAGTTTTCAGGGAAGACCAGATTTCTGATGCCTTTTTCATTTTGATATGTGACATAAGTAGATCTTCTGAGATCATTAACTTCAGCAAATGCAGAGCTTGCTGATTTTTCCCATTATAGGATGCTTCAGTTTCAGCAAGGCTGCCATCAACTACATCAAACAATTTAACTTGAGTAAAATAAGACTCAACCAGATTAGACCAATAGATATATTTCCTTCCATCAAAAACTGGGATCCGTGAGGGTGGGCCCGTGACCTGTTGTTCTGTGACTACTACACCAACTGAAGATGAAGATGATGCTGGAGTAGTCATCACAGAATTCAGATAAGCAAGAAGCAGATAAGCAAGAAGCTCTCACAGATGCTCAGAAAAATACACACAACTTTGGAACACAGCCAAAGACAAATTAGGCAACCAAATGGCCTACAAATCTGACACAATGCAGATAATACACAAATGAACACAAGTGCAAATTTACACAGAAATATGCAAACAGATCTGAGAAATATTCTCAGTCAAATATATCAAAAATGACTCAGCATAATTTTGATACAACAAGTTGGTTATTCTAAAATGGTTAAGTCCTATATTTATACCTAAAAGATCTATTCTTCTAAGAGCTAGCAGCCACTCACTACTCTAACTAAGCAAAGAAGACATATCAGCTATGCATCAATAATATCTACTATCTGAAAGGAGGATACCTGAATATGTCAAGGTATGTCATATAGAAAGAATCTGAACTTAGACACTAATCAAACAAAACACGCTTCTGTACAAACTAAAGATAAGTAACGTCACAGTACACCGTGTATAAACACGTCAGATAATTACAGACGTGGTCCCGGATGACCACCTTCCGTCGGCAACAAATCTTCACCGTCCATCATTTCGAAGTTTCATCCAAGATGAAACTTTTATGTGACACCTCGGTCTTTGTGGTACGTCCGAATAGTACGAACGGATCTTTGTAGAGTTTCTCATTTACCGACGCGTGTCCTGAAGTGTGTCACACCGTGAACTCCCTCACTGTTTACTGTAACATTAATTCTGGTACATACTGAACCAGACTTTCACAAAATATTCTAAGTACTGAGAAAACACTCCCCTCACCTATGAAGCTTAGTGAGGACTAAAGCTTTCAAAACAACAAGAGCACCGTCACCGGTCACGGCAGTCAACTTTCGGGTGAACAAGCTTCTCTTTGGCTTTTAACCAAACACTAGTACCATATGTAACATGATCTCCTACCTCTCCAAAAATCCCATTACTACAAACATCCCAACCACACATTCCACACATTGGAAAATACACATTCACATTGGACCACAGTCACATAAGGATAAACTTTAAATTAGAAGAAGCTTCTGTCCACATAACATTAGCTTGGTCTCTTGCCCTCGTGGCTCAACCCTTCTTATTAAAGTGTTTTCCACTACTCTAAATCTTAATAATTATATCTCTTAATTTCTAAAACACTATTTAGTTAGTAAGAGATTTGAATGCAAAAATTCATTTTTTCCAATTTGGTATTAATCGCTCAAGACCAAGATCAGCCGAAATTTCCACAAACTTTTCCAAAGGAAAAGATGTCTACTCTCGTGTTACACTTCACTATTTATCCATCATCGCCCTGGACTCGCTAGGCCTGAGTTAACGCTCCGTTTTAACAAGCTTTTACCTGGGCCAATCATTGATCAGCAAGGACTCAGACTGACCAATGCAAAAACGTGCGAAATCCCTTACTAACTACTTAGCACTTTACTAACCAATCAAACCTAACGTTTCACTACGTAACATTTACGAGCAAAAGTGTGCGCCAAACGAAACGTGAGTTATCACGATGGTGGATAACAAATTTCGCACGCGAAACTTCCTACGAAATTCCCTTAAGTGAAAGTGACGTTTCGTACTAAAATTTGTACAAAACGAACCACCCTGGATACTAAACGTTTCATCAGAACTTTATGAAACGTATACGCATAATTTTGGTACTAATTTGACCTTTAACCCGTTTCAATGATACCCACTTGTTATTTAGACCCCACGTTGTCACCTAAATACACCCATCGCTATAACTTATAAAATATATCTCCAAATAGCGTGATTCTTTCGCGGACGTCTACCAAATTGAGTACTTTATAATCATAACACCTAAATACCTCTTTATAAACAAGTTCGATCTGTTATTACGGTTACAGTTCCTCCGGGGTTATTTTCGGTCTTTGCGAACGCTTGCGTGGCAGTACATTTTGGTTTAGAAAGCGTTGTACATATCATGTCCGCAAAGCGTTACCTTTTCCGTACGGGCAAGTGGTTTATATCACGACACGCTAGTTGACGTAAGTTAGCGTTATGTGCCAGTTCACGGCGGACAAAAAAAAGTATCGTTTTCATACCATACCGTTTTCCCTTTTTTAATGTGTTAACCACGCATATGGTATGATCGCATTCACCAGTTCAGAACGGTTATAGACCATACTTCGGTATTCAAATTAGTAAACGACAAAGCATACACGCCTTTGCTGGCTTCGCAATGAAGTTTTGTAGACGTCTACAACCGTCACATTTTAATATATAGATTTTGTTTTTCGCACATTGGAACACTTCCGTGGTTCATACATTAAAAAAAGGAAAATGGTATGGAATAAAAACGGTACTTTTTTGTCCGCCGTGAACTGGCACGTGACGCTAGCCTACGTTAACTAGCGTGTCGTGATATAAACCACTTGCCCATAAGAAAAATGAAACGCTTTGCGGACATGATATGTACAACGCTTTCCAAAACAAATTGTACTGCCACGCAAGCCTAAGTACAAATCGGAAATAACCACGGAGGAACTTAAAACATGCCCAAAAAAAAAACCTCGGGTCGCCCGGAAAAAAAAAGCAAAGGACCAAGCAAGACCAAGCGGACACCTCACACGAATATCTCTTCCTTTCACTTTCGGCGTTTCATAATTTTGATGAGCAAGACCAAGCGGACATTTTGGCGTCCGAAATTTTGATAAGCATAACAAAACTTTCCGAAGCGAAGGTTTTTCTTTTTCCTTGTGTTTTTGACAACATCCTTACGAACAACCTCTTTCCGTTGCTTGTCGCCGCTCACTCCCAAGGTTTTTTTACCCTCACCCTTGTCTTGGTTGTCTTTGTTTCTTGACAACTTAATTGTAAATCTGTAACTTATGATGAATGTTTAGATTTTAATGTTCTAACCCACAAATATTGTATTGACAGGCTAAAAAAGATTCGTATTTACAAAGATTTAACTTTTTATAATTTCCAATTCATGCTATTTAGTTTCGTTATGAAAATAACCGTTAGTTTTTGTAAATTACGCTATAATTTTTTATTAGTGCAGCTTTTAAACTACAACAGAATCCTATGCTTTCTGTTTAAGACTTTACTAAAACATAGTTTGTTGCCCCTAAAATATTAACAACTATATTTCAAGTTAAAACTCTTCATTCATTTAACGTATTTTTTTGTGATAGCTGAAATATGTATTTTGATCAATAATTGTTATTTTTCCATTTTAACTCCAAACAATTTTATGAAGTCAAAAATGATCTGCCCAAAAACTAGTTCCTTTTCCCAAGAATTAAGTCGTCTTTTAGACTACAAGTTAAACCATTCAATTGAAAGAAGATTATGATTATAATTCACACAGACCCTATCCCTCACTAACACACCCACTCCCATTTTTTGCCAATTACTACTTGTACATCATATGTTGTAAACAAGCGTGGGAGATACATGATAATGGACAACGTTAACCTTCTCGTTTTAAATCAAATTTCACAAGAAGATACGCCTCCAAATAGACATGTCACGGGAGGTGAACTGGAACGAGATTGTTGGACGAAACATGAAATAAAAGTTTGTTGGTAAGACTCAAACAAAGCCCAAGGAAGCATTGCACGAAAGAGCAATGGCAAAAAATCGCAACTGGCGTCAGTCAAACACCAGGCAGCAAAGGTCGTTCCATCCATTCATGTAAACAAAAACTAAGCGACGAAAAAAAAAGTATAAAGATGCAGTGAGGAGGGAAAAGGAAATAGAGGAAGAACCTCAAGGGACATTTTTTTCCATATTAGACACTATTTTGAATTGTCGCTTTAACACTTTGGAGTTGAAAGGTGGGCGGGGAGAATTAGGAGCGATTTGAGATATGGCTGGTAATAATGCGAGATCAAAAGCTAGTTCACAAAAACAAGTCATATCTCAAAATTAGACACCAAATCGAGGAGGGAAAACTTAAACCATTTTGAACCTGGTCCAAAAAAACATAAGCATTCAATTACAAAGGGTGAGATTAACGACCAAGATGGAAAACAAAATGCAACAGGGGTGCGGGGCAGTCCAATTTTGGTGGACAAATTAACAAGTGAGAAAAATAAAGATAGAGTGGATGGAAGAAATGAGAACATTGGTGAAAAATATGGCGCGTTTTCTCCAAGTAAAAGCCATGCACAACTATAATTCTGGATGAATGGTGCACAAGGCACGAAAGCAACGCTGAGGACGGCGAAAGAGAGTGCGAAATGTGGGGGGGGTCTTCTAACAGCGCAGAAGAGAGGGTTAAAAACGAGTTTATTTTGCCAAAGAGCAAAAAATCTTCACGCCAACCAAAACAACTCCCAGCGGAGAGACAACCAGCATTTTGGCAATTTGGTGCCGATGCATCCAAAATCCCAAACCTTCTGGGAGCAAAAATTAGAGAAGTTCGTGAGGAGGAAGAAAACAATGTCTCGTTCTAAGGAAATGATGATTTAAATGGTTTGGTGGGAAGAATCTCTAGTATGATCAATAAGGCGGATCAAGCAGACAAAGAGAAAATGGAGGCCTTAAAAAGGTTTAACGGAACCAAAACACAATTGATCGAGCGTCGTCTAGCTTTCCACATGGAGTGTGGACGGAGAGACGAAAAAGACAAAAGGGAACAAAAACATAAAAAAAAACGAGAGAGAAGAACGTTTGGTTGCAATTCGTGAGAGAGAAATTAAAATTGAACAAACGAAGGTAAGAAACGAAGAGATGCGTCTAAATTTGGAGTGTGCCAACCGGGGTATCAACTACTAAAATCAAGCAGTGGGTAAGGTTTAATTTAAGAGGGTTGCTTTACACATGTTTCCTTCTGTATATTTGAAAAAACCATCAATAATTAATGTTAACAATGCTCATCAATAGTTCATATTAAGAAATGAGCAGTCGCACACTAAACCAAACATCCAAAGCAATATTAGCTCCGTTTTGACGTGAATTTAATATATGCTTCCGTTGTTTTTTTGTGTCTTAAGAATGCACGTTATTTGTTATGGATTACAAGACTTTCGAACTGTGGAAATGAAACAAACATGGAGCCACAGGCAAACAAACATAGAGCCAACACCTCAGATTCAAATTTGTTGAAATAAAGTTTGTTGGATTGCTCATGTGTAAATTATATGAAATTCGTCAATAGATGCAAAGATGATTGTAAATAGAAACTATATCCAAATTTTTTTCGTAGTATATGTTTTGTATTTTGTCGGTTTTTGCGGTCATTTAAGTCATGTTTTTTGTGTGAGTTTTAAAGGTGCACGTTATTGTTTATAGAATATAAGGCATCCTAATTTTTCCACATGGAGCCACCACCTTAGTTCCAAATTTGTTGAAATAGAGTTTTTGGGATTGCTCTTGTATAAATTATAGGACATTCGCCAATGGAAGCGAACAACTATTTGAATGGGCACTTTATGAAAGTGTTTTTCTAGTATATTTGATGTCTGTATGTTTCGATTTTAAAAGTCATTCAAATCTTTGTTTTTTTTTTTTTTTTACAACTATGGGAAGACAATGATGCCCAATGTATGAAAGATGTTTGCAATGCAAAACAAAAACACACTAATGTGGCGATTTTCTAGGAAATTTTCATTGAAGTGTAAATATAATCTGAACACCTATACATTTTCTAACCCGAACCTACAAACTTTTACGTGAATGTCTTCATTCTCATAAATAACACTGGTTATAAATGTACCAAAAAAAATTCACAATGTGTATGTTTATATGGTTTCAATATTGTTAAAGAAGCATGAAGCTATGATTCCAAGATTATTCACAATGATACACGAGACCATTCAAAACCTTTGAGCTTGAAACTATTTTAGTGAAAAGACTTAGGGATACAAAGTTCACACTTATTGTGTGAAATTGTGATATTTATATTTATAATGTGCAATACACTAAAAACAAACCTCAACTACAACCAGCCACAAAAGAGCAAAACATAAGCAAATAAACTTCAATTGCACACCATTTCATAATGTAAACTATACAAAGAACGTAGAAAACATGTAGTAATTAAAATAACTTGCAAAAAAATAACATAAATACATTTGTTAGACTCAAAAAACCCTTTTTGTAATTTCTATACAACCAACAACAATGCCCACGTTTTAAACACTTTTGATAAAACTCTTAAATCTCAATTATAAAACTACCTATCATATGTATAAATCATGCACAAATTATGCATGAAAATCAATCACTATATGTAGCTTCAACGAGCATTATGTCACTCCATCTCTCCTAACTCCACGTCATCAATCACAACACGTGGATCAAGACAGAATTCGCGAAATAGAGCATCCTTAACTGTGGTTCGCCCGCTTCGTGAAGCGCGTTCAATCGGGTTTTGTCCCTCAAACATAGTGTACTATCTCTCCTGTGCAATGGCAATGGATTGCCATTTAAAATCATAAAATTATATAGAACACAACAAGCGACCGCAACTGTTAGCACCATCTCCACCTTTACAAAAATGTTGCGCAATATTTCCCAACGACCTTTTAGAACGCCAAAAGTCATTTCTATCCGTACTTTTGCAATCGTCAGTGCTTTGTCAAAAGAATTTTGCAAAGCACTCCCCCCATTTTTTGTACGGTATCCTTTGATTAGAAAATTAGATAAAGGGTAGGCTGCATCTCCAACAATAACTGGTCGAACTGTGGTACCTTATATTTCTTTCACAGGGTCTGTTAATATTTGGTGATTCGTTAGTCTTGTGTACACCGCCGAGGCTTGGAATAACGTGGAGTCATAGGTCGATCCAGGTCGATCACAAAACACACCCCAAAAAATAAACTTGTGGTCACAAATTGCTTGGAGACTCACACTGTGCCTTCGAAATTGATCGTAGTACTCAAAGGCATTTTCAACAGGTCGTCGTGAGAAGAAGATATGAGTGCCATCGACAGCTCCAACTATTTGGGAAATTCTAGAAATCTCTTTAAACCCCTCAATTATTTCTTCTTGAACCCGCCCGTGAGGTCGTTGAATATATGTAGTTTGAAACGGGCTAGCTAATACCGAGAAAATATCTTCAGTATAATTATCTATTGTGGATATACCGATACAAAACATTTCGGATAACGCAGTGAGAGGGGTGTTATGCGCTAACCGGTGTAGCACAACAGCACAAGCCTTATTCAAGTGGATAACATCTCGATAGCAAGTATGTCGTTTTTGAACGTATGGCCCCACAACCAAAATAAACTTTTCAAAAGTGGATAGGGTCATACGAAAATGCCTCTTCCATTTTTTGTCCCTATGTATGCTACCAACATTCAGCCATACAGTCTTGCAAATATCATCCCAAATGCTAGTGGAGCGTATAAAAACCCACCATACTCGGCTCTGAGGTTGAGACACATTACGCCTTGCTCTCAACTCTTTCAAACGTTTATGTATCATGGCCAGTTGTAGCATGATAAGCAGAATACGTACATTTTTCGCTTCACAGGATTTTCGAATGAATCCATTTTTTGAAATTGGCCCCTACCCAAACCGTACAAGGTGAAAGGGCTATGGAGACTCAAGGAGGAGCAATCGGGTTAAGAAAATAGTGAAATAGGTTGTGGTATAGTCTAAGTGTGTGTGAGAGAGGGTGAGGGTGAGTGAGAGTGTGGGTGTGGAGAGGGAGAGGGAGAAGGAGAGGGAGAAGGAGAGGGAGAGGGAGAAGAAGAGGGAGACGGAGCGGGAGAGGAAAAGGGAAAGAGATAAACCTTTTGTAGTATTTTTGTTTGAAAGTTTTTGTATTGATGCTTAGTATTTGTACAATTTTTGACATGTAAGATTATCATTTTTACGATTATTAGTCTGTATAATCACCTTTAGTACAGCTATAATAGTCCGTTTAATTAATGTAAGTAAAGTAATTAGTAATGTAAAAGAGGTATTATGACAATTACAAGTAATGTATTACAAGCATTTGATCAGTTTTTAGTATAAAATAAGTATGTAGAATGTTGTAGTAAAATTACTATTATAATTATGTTCCTATTTGTCAATCGAAAAAACCTAATTTTAAATCACATCGCGCATGTGTTTTAAAGATAAGGTTGAAGATGACGTTTTTTGTCGTCGAAGTGGGTCGAAAAGCACAAGACGACAACTTTTTGTACATCCTAAGTTCAGGGATGACGCAAATTGTACTCTACAAATTTGCGATTCCTTAGTACGGTTGCAACTTAGGCAGTACGACGCTAAGTTTTACAGCAAAACGACAGGAAAAAACCCTTACTTATGCACATGGGGACACACCCTTAGACTCTGAAAACGTACGGAATGGTCCGAGCGTAAAGATACGAAGAACGGCTTAAAGAAAAGTGCGTAAAGAAACTGTGGCGGCTTACAACTTGGAGTTGTACGAAAAGATTCAGTTACAGCTCGACATATGCTCCACTGAGAAAAACCATCATATGACCGCGCCAGTTTTTGGACACATTAGGTTCCAGTCAGTATCCGTACGTCGAGTGAATGCTTCTCGTTGCTACCAAATCTGGCATAGAATCGCGAAATCCGTACGAGTTGGACAACTATGGAATCTGGAATGCGAAATTTTACGTACTCAATATTCTTTACCATATTATAATTGTCAAGAACGACAAAAGGGACAGCTGCATAGTTTGATTCTTCGCCAATCGGACATATGATCGTACATATTTTGACCTTATCCGGAAAATGACCAAACTGTACCGGACCACCTGGAGGTAGTGACAAGTACCATAAAGATGGCCGTACAGATTCTAATCATAGGGTAGCACGATTCTGGGATTTTCGGAAATGTGGACAGGTTTTAGGACGAAAATTACTGACCGTTCAAAAGACGGCTACAGTACTGTAATTTCAATCCCCCAAAGTACAAATTTTGTACAGTCTCTCATTTAGATTTTGCTAATCGATTGTTTCGTACGGCTCTATGGTGTTACACGTGAAAAGCCAAAATTTTATTTTGTATCCGTTTCTGACCCAGTAGAAAAGTCGTTGACCTTTCTTGACCCTCAATTGTCCTTGTCTGACCGTCATTGGCCGTGCATGTCCTATTTGATACCGTACGGTAAACGAAAAAAATAGAAAATCGTTTTCGCACTGTATTTTTAAAGGACCGCACTAGAATATTGAATTATTTATTCTTTTGGCGAAAATGGGAGGTGGATTGTCATCTACAACACCTATAGAATCGACACACTTTGACGATTCGCTTCGATTCGTGCCACGATGGAATACACCGTGAATCGCTATTAGGGTTAATGTTTTTTTTGCCAATCACAACGTCTTTTCTCCGTACACACATGTCGGATTCTGGATCTGACGGTTTCAATTGAAAGGTAAGATTTTCAGCTTCCGATTGGCGGTCTTAAATTCTGGACAAGTGTGTACGGGAAAAAATGTTTTAAGTGCAGAAAAAATCATTAACCCTAATTGAGTTACATGGTGTCCCACTTAAATGTTCGCACGTGGCAACGACCCTGTGCCTTGTGACAAGGTGACGCGAATCCACCGCAAAAAATCTTTAATGTAAGATATCTCGTCACTCTCCTTTTTGCGACCGCAAAAAAAAAAGCGGCGGCTTAAAAAGAAAGAGTCTGCGAAGAGGAGGATTTCGAGTATTCGGTGGTACAATGATATGGTACGCATGATTAATACAATACTGTACGACAATGACATAGTACGGTATTTCTAGATTGACATCGCAGGGTTAATAATTTTTTGACGATTCTCGATATATAATCTTTAGCTTACGTGGTACCACTCAAAACAAAACACGTATGGGAAAGTTTATTAACAGACATTATCTGATGGTACAAACCGGGCCATTGTACGGTCAAATGTACATACACGGTTCATAAATTTACTACACAAAACAGGACAAAAAAATAAAAGGTGCAAAAAAAAACTAAAAAAGTAAGATCATAGTACAAATTGCTAAACCCTAGACTATTGGCTCACAAAAGTACAAAACGAGCGTTTCGGATTTCCGGGTCATAAACCGCACTTTTACAAAAAAAAAGACGACTCAAAAAAATAGACCTTGAGTAGATCGACGGCTGACACAGCTCCCGCAGGAAATCTAGCCATTCGTCGTTTTCTGAATCGTATAATTTTGAATTTTGAAAGTTAATGACAAAAAAATGATACATTAAAGCTGCCCGTGAAAACATTGTAGATGCGTTTTTGTCGTCGCAAAAAAGGACATCGATTTCCACTAATTTGTAATCGATCCCTAAAACAAATTTGTCATGCGTAAAACACTAAAAACAACTTTAAATAGAGATTTTCTCACATGTTTTTTGTTTCTTTTCGTGTTTGTTAGGGGTTGTAATGCCAATTCATTTACTTTTTTGTTTGTAATTCCATCGAGAGTGTGTATGTAATTGTACGGACAGCTTAACTGGCTCTAATTTTCAGGACTAGCTACAATGCAGTACTCCGTCGATCGTATTTAGCGTGTAGAAATTATTAGAGTAAAGAAAAAATTAGCGTCATTAATTCTAATTCAGTGCCAGGAGACGTGGCAAATTATGGTCCACGTCCTTAAATAGCGTCATTTCTTCTATTTAAGGTTCAAGGGTCAAAATTTAGGGGCGCCGAATTAGTGTTCAACACGCTAAATACGATCGACGGTGTAGCGTGTCGTGATACGAGCCACTTGCCCGTACGAAAAGGAAACGCTTTGCGGGCATGATATGTACTACGCCTTCCAAAACAAACTGTACTGCCACGCAAGCGTTTGTACTGACCGAAAATAACCCCGGAGGAACTAATGAGTGGGAAAAATGTAACCCTTTTTTTTTCCATACGTGTTTTTTTTTCTTTTATTGACATTACATGTTCTCTTTTCTGATTGGTCCTCTAGTTTGTTCATAAGTTTGCGAGGGAATAATATCTTGTACGGTTCACGTCCGTGCGCTTCGTTTCGAAATTCTTCAAAAACGAAAAAGTGCATTCCGAACATGATGTCCGATGGCGGACGGCAGTTGCCGTTTGGTTTTCGCAGCTGTCGAGTTTTGACGCATAGAACTGCATCTTTTGTCCGCCGCTACGCTCCAAAACGGTCGAAACCGACCGTCCCAACCGTCACCGCCGCGATTTTGTCATTTTATGAAATTTGGGGTACGGATCCCAAAATTTATGACATCGTTTTTCCCTTTTTCATAGTTGTCCTTTTCGTACGGATTTCGACTTTTTTCCGAAAACTACGTAGTATTCGTTACTTTCATACCGTTCGTTAGTTTTCGCTGTACGATGTACGAAAACGTACGGAAACCGTCCCCTTAACCCTAAAAAATCATAGTTGTCCTTTTCGTACGGATTTCGACTTTTTTCCGAAAACTACGTAGTATTCGTTACTTTCATACCGTTCGTTAGTTTTCGCTGTACGATGTACGAAAACGTACGGAAATCGTCCCCTTAACCCTAAAAAATCCTATAAAAAACCTAAAAACGTACGAAAAACATACGAAAATGTACGTCATTGTACGACATGTGTACCCTAAAAAACCTAGGAGTACGGATAATGTAAGGCAGCTGTACTGTAATTTACCGGAATGTACAAAATGCACGGGAAGTACCCTAAACACCCTAAAATCCCCCAATCACTAACCCTAAAAGTACTGAAATATACGGACGCCGTACGTAGATGTTCGAAAAATGTAAGTCCGTATAACTGAAATATACGAGAAAGTACGAAAATGTACCCTAAAAATCTCAAAATAATAACCGTCAAAAGTACGAAAAATACGGACACTGTACGTAAATGTACGAATAATAGTTGGCTGTTTAACATAAATATTTGAGAACGCACGAGAATGTACCCTAAAACTCCTCAAACCCCATAAAAGTACTGAAATGTACGAAAATAGTACGCAAATGTACGAAAATGTACGGTTACATAGTCAGGTACGCATTTAATAACATTTTTTCATCGTTAAATGCGTATCGTGCGTAGTATTCGCGCGTTTGTTTCGTGCGTATTATGCGCACGGGACAACTATGCCCTTTTTTAATGTGTGAACCACGCAACAATAAAAATTAGTACGGAGTATCCTCGCTAAATTACAGCTACATCGCAAAGTTTCGGTTCCATGGTTAATCACCTTCATGTTCGAACACTCTTCGAGGATCGTTCCTCGTCAGAAAGGACAAAACGGTCAAAAGAACGGCGAAAGGAGACCACGCTGCTGACGTGTACAGATTCATGACGAACGGTGAAATCCAAAGTTTAGAAGCCGTTAATATCCACGTGGAGCAAAGTATTACGTGGATAGATAGAGACAAAGATACGATCATAATCATCGTTTGGACTTTGGAGCGAGTACCGATAGGAAATGTGAAAATAAATCGTCCTTTACCCCGAATGCGACAAACATTACCGTACGAGTGACTGCGGCCGGTTACGTGTGACGGCTACCCCGGCCAAGCTCTGCAGTTTGTCGCATCCAGAAGCCAGGCGACGCGTCGCGAGGAGGCGAGTTTCTCGCCAACCGCAAGCAGAGCCAGAAAGACACAAAAGGACAAAATGGGGGAGAGAGCGATGGGCGGATAACACCTGGAAAAATGTGAATTGTGAGCAATAGAGAGAGATAGAGAGGGAGAGAGAGAGAGAGGGGAAAGGGAGTCCGTGTTCTCTCCATGGGAGCGGCGGGAGGAGAGCGGCCGCTGCTTCCGGACCCCCCGCGTCCCGTGCAGGTAGGCGCAACTGTACGGACAGTGTCAGACACGAATTGCAGGCAATTGTACGGACGGAGGGAATTGTAGGCAGAGGGGTTAGTCTGGACGCGAATGCTTGTCAATTTTTGCTGGAATCTCTCTCTCTCTCTCTCTTTCTTTCTTTCTCTCCCTCCCTCTCTTTATCTCTCTTCTCCTCTCCCCCCTTCTCCCTCCCTCTCCCCCTCTCTCTCCCGCTGTCTCTCTGCCTCTCTCTCTTTTTCTCCCCCTCCCTCCTCTCTCTCTCCCTCCCCCTCTCTCTCCCTCCCTCCCTCCTTCCCTCCCTCCCTCCCTTTCCCTCTCTCCCTCTTTCCCTCTCTCCCTAGCTCCCTCTCTCCCCCACCTTCTCTCTCCCTCTCTCTCTCTCTTTCTCTCTCTCTCCTCCCCTTTTTCTGTTCTTTGACCACTTTCTGGTTCTCCCTTTCTTCACTGCTACCCTTTCCCCATCCTCTGACATCTACCTTCCCTCTCCCGTCTCCTCTCCCCCTTCTCCTTCTCCTCTCTCCCTCTCCCCTCCTCCCCTTTTTTGCTACCTCACCCCCCCTCCCCTCACCTTTTCCTTCCTCCGTCCCTCCCTCCCTGCAGCCCCTCTACGCCTTCGTCCTCATCCTGCTTCTTGTCCTTTTCTGGGCCTTCCAAATGTTCGGTGCCCCAATTCTCCGAAGTTTCCTTTTTCCTGAAAATTCAATGGCAGGATTGTGGTTCGAGCTTTGGGGTGTAATTCTTCTCTTTAGTCTTTTCGCTCTCGTTTTGCGGAAGTTGGGATTTCTAAGTTTGAATCTTCGAGTTCGAATGCCCTTTTTGTGGATTATGAATTTTAATTGTTTCTTTAGTTTCGAAAGTATTCGACAAAATTTAGCTCCGGCTTTCCAATGGGGCGTAAGATATTTGGATTTTTCTCCGACTACGGATAGAAATGATGACCACGTGGAAGAACAGTTTAGTATTTGTGAAACACCAATTTATAAATCGAACTGGAACAACAATTTTTCGACGAAAAATGGGTCTAAGGATAATAGGCAAACAAGCATCTTTGACTCTCCCCAAAAATTGAACCGCTCTGATTCGCCGAGAACTCCAAAAGTGTCGTCGCCGAAGATTTTCCCCCTGCCCGAGAAAGATTCACCGAAGGTTTTCGATCTTGGGGTACAAGTTTATTCTAATGGGGATCATTACGAGGGAGAATTTCATGAAGGAAAGTGTCACGGAAGTGGAGTTTATTTTTTTTCAGGTCATGGATGTTATGAAGGTGATTGGGGCGAGGGAAAATATGATGGTTACGGAATGGAATCATGGGTGAAAGGAAACCGATACCGTGGTCAGTATCGAGGAGGATTACGAGACGGGTTTGGCGTGTATAGGTTCTTTTCAGGGGATTTGTATTCCGGACAGTGGTCTCTAGGGCAAAGTCACGGAAACGGAACACAAAGTTGTACAGATGGAAGCAAATATGTCGGAGAATTCGCGTTTGGAACCAAACATGGATTTGGAAAATACACATTTAGGTGAGTTTGCAATAAATCTTTAAAAGGCGATGCAGTTAGTAAAGCTTTAAAAGAAAAGCACTTTTCATATGAAGGGATTTTATTATTATGAAACGTCTTTTAGAAAGGTGACTCTACCTTGTGTTTAGACGAGAATCACACGAAGTGCTGACTGGAAAGGTTTTGGACTTCTTGAGAAGTTTTTGTTTTTTATAAGCATCCATAGGCAAGCATGTTAACGGATTGAATAAGAAGTTAAAAAACAAAAATTTCTGGTATGTTATGCCGGTTAAGTTTCAGAAAATGTTGGGAAAATGTCAGGAAAATCCAAATGAAATCCAGTGAAATCTAGTAAAGTCAGTAACATGTTAGCTGGTTTTCAGTTCAATGTTACAAGAAAGATATTCATTTTTTTGTAAGATTTTGTATTACATCATTAAAATCTTAAAACAGGCCAGAACGATTCTTGACGTTATTCAAATTTTAGGAATAATGCATGTATAATGTGAGTAAAGTTGTTAGTCAAATGTTAACGTAATATTAATGGCACTCTATGTTTGTGTGTGTGGTTCACAATAGGAATGGAGATGTGTATATGGGAGAATACTTCGGAGACAAAATGCATGGGTATGGGGTTTACGAGTTTTCGAATGGACATCGATACGAGGGAGCATGGCACGAAGGGATGAAACAGGGTTTAGGGCTTTACACATTTAGGAATGGAGAAAGTCGCGGAGGAAAATGGAATAAAGGAGTTTTTGAGACCACGAGCTCTCCAAGTGCGACAAATGTCATAACCACCGGAATTGACCAGAGTTTGGTCATGAATGTGGTCCAGGTGAGAGGCTAAGAGAAAGACATCAATTAATTATGTTATTTTTGAAGGAATTTGTGTATTTGAAAGTTAGTGAAACACGGTTCTGTGTATTCTTCTTTATTCCTCGTTAGTGGCAACCATTGTTTTTGCAGTACATATATTTTGTCTTTTTTTTGTAATTTTAGTTGTCTTTTCCTGTTTCGTTCTCATAGCATGTAAATTGTAACAGGGTTCTTGGCATACTTTTACTTCTTTGTTCGGACTAAGGGTTTTGAAGGGTTGAGGATCCATCGGTGTTCAATCGCTCTATACTCGTCCTCCGTACAGTCTTGGCTCACAGTTCCGGTCTACCATTCGTACTCAAAATTCGGTTTGCTGTACTCGTCTGACTGTCGAACTTCCGTACTGTCTGCAGGAAGCACGGCGAGCTGCGGACAAAGCTGCCTGTGCCCGTCCTGCGACTGATTCTATCGCACAAGCGATCGCAAAGGCTCGCAAGGCAGCAACCATCGCACGTGCAGCGGCGAGAGGCGCCGCCAATCAGGGTCCTCCACGGTACGACCCGGCCGTTACGAACTGAATGTGAACATTCGTGTTTGGTTTGAACTTTCGTTCGGCCAATGAATGGTACGGTATCGTACGATATTCTTGCAGCGTCGATATTCGTTTTTCTTTACGGGATCGTATTCGCCCGATCGAATCGATGTGGAGTACTGTACCGTACGGTAGTGCCGATGGTTGCATAAATATCAAAGTATTAAATAAAACTTTTAAGGTCATCTGGCGTCCGTTCCGATGATCGGCGCCCTAAAAGTTCTTCCAAGGAATCTGCCGTCAAAGTTTATCCTCAGTTTTGACCCGCCGCTCTTGTGACGCTGGACTTGAGGAGTACTTTTTTTGGGTTTTTAAAATCTTTGACGAACTTCGGATCTTAGATAATGAAAACGATCGAACGGTCACGATTCGGGAGCTTCTGCGTTCGATCCTTCTTTTGGAGTAGTACTTGCACAAGAATAAAATATTTTTGCAACTGTTTCGGAAAGTCCAATTTTACAAATCCGTTTTGCAGAATGAACTAAGCATGGTTCCAAGCTTCTTCAAACAGTTTAAAATTTAGGGAAGGTCTCAACAGCCCTAAAGGATGTAGTTGCATAGTCATTTTTGTAGCTCTTAGAATGCCTGTATCTCAGACGAGACGCGGAGCATTCTAATATCTACTTGCCATGTGTTCATAGAACGATATAACATAGCAGTCACATTTTAAAACAGCCAAGACATGGGTATTCCTCTATGGCGATTGTTAATTTTTAGCGATGGACACGGATTGGAACACCAAATGTCTCAGTAGATCGCGCTTATTTTAATAGAGCTTGTTACTATGCAGGTCATAGGATCTTAGTCTTGTAATCCGTACTGTCAAGAATGTTTTCATATTCAAGTGCCCATATGAATATAGTCAGGGTAACGAGTTTACATGTAACCATGCAATCAAGAAAATACAACATGTGTCTAACATGTGGGCATAGTCGTCTAACATTTTATTTTTTTTATTTGGTGGTCAAGATGCAACTATTGATTATTCTTTGATTCAGCATTTAGTTGAAGCTGAGTGTTTTGAGCATACATTCTTATCAATTGTTTCAGAGTAATGGCAGGAAGACAGAGGAGCAACTTCATGATATACATAAAATTTTCACTTTTGTTAAATACCAATACCAAAAGGAAATTTGAAACAGAACTGATCATGAACGTTTGTCCTGTGATTGACTTCACATATAGAAATCAGATAAGTTCCAATGTACAAGTTAGTCAACAAAAAAAAATTGAAAAAAAATTATATCATTTACACAAAAACCATCCACCAGGTGTAATTCTATACAAGGAGCCTCGAGCATTTCTGTCAACAAAGCGCAGTTCCTCCTCAATTGTGGACTTTTTATCCTCGCTCTTCATCTCTCAAATATTAATCAGGTCGAGGCCCTTCACCATTGACTTGGAGTGATTGAGTAATCGGTGTCAAGAACTCGTCACCTTTTCTAGCCATTTTGTCAGCTTCCACAAGTACAGTTTTGTTTGTTTCTCAAACTTTTGGTTGAGCTGTTATTGGTCCTTCACTTTGATTGCTGCAAATATAAGTTTTCAGCCATCCATTTCCAAATATAAAAACCTGATTCGAATATAGTAATCACATTTGAGTTGAAAAATGAGGCAAATACTTATATGTCGACATTTAACTATAGCTTGTTTGAATATCACCTCAGAGAGGTTTTGGCATGAAAGCAAAAAGAATTCTTAACATGCTCTTTGATTATATTATCAAGAATGACAAAAACTCAATATTCTTTATTTTGTTAAAAGAGGTAACAGGATGTAAGAAATCGTAATCAGGCAAAGGGAGACGAAAACAAAGAAAAAAAGAAACAATCATGTCGCATGATGTTCATAACTGAAAGAAGGTTGTTGTTTTAGACATGTATATTATTAATACATCTACACCGCGAATCTTAATTAGAGTAAATAACGCTAATTCGGTCGCCCTAAATTTCGACTCTATCACCTTAAATAGAGTAAATGATCCTAAATTTTTCACTATACTATTTAAGGTAAGGTTTAATTAGCGTGAAAAATTCTAATATAGGTTCGTCTTAAATGGTGTAGAGTACGGACGACTTCCGACCGTGCAGAATTGTACTTTTATAAGTAAAAAGGTACAAATAATGATTTAATAGAATCGCGCTCGCACGTGAAATCACACTAAACAAACAATCAATCACATCGAAAAAAAGTCGTTCGCATAACTCTCGCCTATCGACAACATCATCGTTGTCATCGTCGACATCATCGTTGTCATCGTTGTCAGTGTGAACATTAACTGACATTCAACCGCGCGACAAATAGTACTAACGTCATAATGACGTCAAAACTATACGGACTGACAAATTTTGTACGTATACGTAATTTAGTGTTCATAATTTCAGCGCGGATAATTATTGCCGACATAACCAAATATAGAGTACTTAAATAAATTAGAGTAAACTTCCTCTGTGAAAAAAGTTCTATCACACAAATTAGCGTTCATAACTCTCATTGTTTTTTTAGTTTTTTTACTCTAATTTTTTCTTTACTCTAATTACGATTCGCGGTGTACCAGCTAACAAAAAATAAAACAGCAATGGTATTTTCCAACTCAAAACTTGCACTTCCTTGACCCCAAAAAAAAAACAATAAAGTCAGAAAGTAAAAATTTTCAAGCATTATCAAACAGATAGGTTGGAGCAAAATTTTAATGAAAACACGATGCCAAAAAAATGTTACAGGACATTTAGCGTAGGATATTTTTGTCTTGTCCGTACGTTTTCTTACGTCGGTCAAGTCTTGTTGACCGACTTATCCGGACGTCTCACTTTTGGTCCTGTCCGTACTTCCATACGTCGGTCCAGTCAATTGTACTTTTTCGTTACATACGTTGGTCTAGTCCTTTACGTAGAAGTCCTTTGACCGTCGGTCCAGTCTTTTGTCTTACATACATTTGTTAGAATCTAGACTAGGATTCCTTTGTTACAGCGCACCGTAGAGCGCTTAGACTCCACAGTATTTAGCATTGTATATTTTGTATATAAGTGACTCTTCTCACTTAATGAAATCATCCCAAATACAAATCAATTCCTCTCTCCAATGCATTGATCTTTCTCTTGTGTACAATTTCATGGCTTCCGCCAATCCACCTCCAATAGGTTATGGGCCTAGCCATGCCACTTCTAATAGTATCCAGAAGTTTGATGGCCAAAACTTTTATGATTGGTCAATTTCAGCCATGCATTTTTTCAAACACGAGAAGATTTGGGACCATTTTATAGGAATTTCAAAACCTCCTATCCTTTCCTCTACTGACACACCAGCAGAAAAAGCTACCAAAGAGTTGGCAATAGCTACATGGAAACAAAAGGATGAGGATGCGCACGCTCGTCTAGTGATGTCACTTACACCGAGCGCACTCGTCTTATTCGCGGCGCCTCCTCTTCCGCCGAGGCTTGGAGTCGTCTTCAAGCAGCTTACATTCAAACCAGATGGGCCGCTCGCCGAATTCAAAAACGAGCGTTTTTTAACTCCATGAAAAAGCCGTCGGAATCTATGCAGGATTGGATTAGCACCGTCGAATTGTCGGCCGGAAAATGCACCATGATAGGCGTGCATCTTTCCGACGAGGACCTCTCTTCAACCCTTTTGGGAGGACTCCCTGAAACCTTTTCCCATTTCATTTCCTCGTTTGACAATCTAGACCAATCCATTCCTTTTCACTCACTTTGTAGCAAACTTTTGCATGAAGAGACAAAACTTCTCTCTTTTTCTGCTCCAAATCTCTCTAATGCAAATGCCTTTATTGCCAAAAATCAGAAGACTAACTCTAAGGGGGTGCAGCGTTTGTTTTGCGCCTACTGCAAAACAAAAGGACATTCCGTTGAAGACTGTCAAAAATTGGCGAGGCAGAAAGCAGCCGAGGCTTCCAATCCCCCTAAACTTGGAGGGAATGCCAAAGCTGCCCATGTCAACCCACCAGTTCTTCCCACCCCCCCACTCCCTCCACACATTTCTTTCCCTCCAAATTTTCCTTATCCTCACCATTATTCCCCTTCTCCATCCTTTCCACAATCTTCTAACGCCGCAGCGCACTATGCCTCTTCAAACCCCGTTAACCTCCATTGGTCGACCGCTTTCTCCCCACATTTTCACTCTAATTTTCCCACTCCAGTAGCTTCCCCTTTTGTCCTCCCTCCCTCACCAGAATTTGGATATGGCAATGTTGCCCATCATATCCCAAATTATGTCACTCCGGATACTCAATTTCCACAAGGGTATGCTTTTCTATCTCAAACCTCGTCGATTGGCTAATAGATAGTGGTGCAAGTCACCACCTTTCACCACGATCTGATTGGTTCACTCACCTTTCTTCTCTATCATCTCCTATGCAGATTCGTTTAGGCGACGACCGCATTCTGTTGGCTACTCATTCTGGCAACGTCAACGTCCCTAATGTGTCTATTCACATTCAGAACGTACTCTTTGTTCCTAGTCTAGCTAGGAATTTATTTTCTGTGAAAGTCGCCACTTCTGACGGCTTAAAAGCTGAATTTAATAATGATAGAGTAACTTTTTATGATAGAAAAGACAACAATACTGTAGGTTTTGGAGTAGCAAGAGATTCTATGTACGTCCTAAAATCTTATAGTTATTGGAGGTGGATTGGCGGAAGCCATGAAATTGTACACAAGAGAAAGATCAATGCATTGGAGAGAGGAATTGATTTGTATTTGGGATGATTTCATTAAGTGAGAAGAGTCACTTATATACAAAATATACAATGCTAATTACTGTGGAGTCTAAGCGGTCTACGGTGCGCTGTAACAAAGGAATCCTAGTCTAGATTCTAACAAATGTATGTAAGACAAAAGACCGGACCGACGGTCAAAGGACTTCTACGTAAAGAACTCGACCAACGTATGTAACGAAAAAGTACAATTGACTGGACCGACGTATGGAAGTACGGACAGGACCAAAAGTGAGACGTCCGGATAAGTCGGTCAACAAGACTTGATCGACGTAAGTAAACATACGGACAAGACAAAAATATCCTACGCTAAATGTCCCGTAACACCCCCCCTCAAGCGAAAACTAGGAAGTAGATTGAGATGAAAATGAAAGGAAATTTAGCTAGGAGGAGAAGGAAGACGAAGGCCAGAGGAGAGGCAATGGTGCTCAAAGAGAGGGCGATGAAGAGCCTTGGTGAGATAATCGGCCACTTGTTCGGCGGATTTGACATAAAGAAACTGGAGAGTGCCATCTTCGACCCGCTCCTGAGAGTAATCATACTGAATGTCGATGTGCTTCGTCTGCTTGTGGTGAACAGGATTGCGGATCAAAGCAAGAACTCCTTGGGAATCGGAAAAGATAGGAGTAGGGGCTGAAGGGGGAAACCCAAGTTTGGAAAGTAGAGTCCGAAGCCAGACAGCTTCCTTGGCGGCGTGACACGCGGCCATATATTCCGCCTGAGTGCTGGAGCATGCTGTGGTAGGTTGCTTTCTGCATGACCAAGAGATAAGGCCATTGCCCAAAAAGAAGCACGAGCCAGTGGTGGAACGGCGGGAAAGCTCATCTTGTGCCCAATCTGAATCAACAAAACCCGTAAGAGCATTAGAGCCAGAGGAAGAATATGTGAGACAAAGAGTTTTAGTGCCTTGTAGATAACGAAAGACACGTATGGCTGCTGCAAGATGATCAAGAGAAGGGTGTTGAAGGAATTGACTGAGTTTAGTGAGAGCTGTGGCAATGTCAGGGCGGGTGGCCTGAATGGCGTACATAAGGGCCCCGACCATCGAGCGGTAAGTGGCATGGAGGGCGGGGGAGAGAAGAGAGTCAGTGGAAGGGAGGAGAGGGGCATTGGCATCTAAAGGAGTGGAAAGGGAGGAGCACTCTGCCAAGCCAAAGCGTTCCAAAAGATCAGAGATAAAGGTCTCCTGATAGAGAGAGAGGGTGCGAGTCGAGCGATTACGAGAAACTTGTATGCCCAAATAATAAGTGAGCTCACCTAAATCGGCCATGTCAAAATGGGACTGAAGGAGAGATTTGACACTGGAGATTTCAGAGAGGGAAGGACCAACAAGAAGGAGATCGTCAACAAAGATGGCAACAATGATTAATGAGGTGCCAGAGCCACGAGAGTAAATGCTAAAATCGGCATCAATTCGGGTAAATCCTTCTTTCCGCATAATGGCATCTATGGTATGGTTCCAGACACGGGGGGATTGCTTTAAACCATAGATCGTTTTAATAAAATGGCGAACCAGATGTTCAGATCCAGGGGAAATATATCCTTCAGGCTGATACATATAAATGTCCTCGGACAAGATCCCATTTAAGAAGGCATTCTTAACATCCATCTGATGAACATGGAAATCATGTTCAGCAGCTAAAGCAAGTAAAGTGCGGATAGATGTCAACCGAGCAACAGGAGCAAAGGTTTAAGTGAAATCTATACCTTCGATTTGGGAAAAGCCCTTCGCCACCAAGCGAGCTTTGTATTTGTCCACGGATCCATCCGCTTTTTGTTTAACACGGAAGACCCATTTCGAACCGATTGCCTTTCTTCCAGGGGGAAGGGGAACAAGATTCCATGTTTTGTTGGAAAGTAAGGCATTGAATTCATCATCAGCGGCAGTTTTCCAAAGGGAGGCATCAGGTCGTTTTAGGGCAGCCTTGAGAGAGAGAGGGGCTGAAATAAGAGAGGCAGAGGCCCCAGCCGAGTAAGCGTAAGCTAGAGAGGCGTGGCCTATGGAAGTAATAAGACGAGAGGGGGGAATTCTAGAGCGTGCGGGGTTTCGACGAGGTAAATGAGAGGGGTCAGAAGGAGGGGAAGGCTCAAGATCGGGAAGTGAAGGCTCAAGAGGAGCAATAGACCTAAGAAGAGGTGAGTGGGAAAAAATTGTGGGAGAAAGATTGTCAAAAAGAGGATCATCTTGGAAAAAAGGGGGAGAGGAGGAATTATCTTCAGAATTTGTGACAGGATGAAGAGGAAGGGCAGCTAAGTGGCTGGCAGGAGTGATGGGAGCAGCCGGGAAAACAAGGGGGGTGGGAGAAGATGGAGGAGGAGGGAGAATTGAAGATGATGAGGGGAAAAAACTGGGAGGATTAAGGGGAGAGGGGTGGGAAGGTGTAAGGTAGGTGAATTCAGATGGCTGAAGAGAGTGAAGGGGAAGGTTTGGGGGAAGAGGGTCATAGAGGGTGAGGGAAGGAAAGTCGGATAATGGGGGAAGAGGGGAAGGGAAGGGCATACGACACAAGGTTTGGAGGAGTGGCGTTTCGTTGAAAACTACTTCTCTGGTGGTGATGACGCGATGCTGAGAAGGACTCCAAATGCGGTACGCTTTGGAATTTGGAGCGTACCCAACGAAAATGCCACGAAATGCGCGAGCGCCCAATTTGGCGTCCGATTGGAGGAGGTCTTTGTACCACGCTTCACAACCAAAGATTTTAAGGTGACGTATATCTGGTTTTACAGAGGACCATGCTTCCATTGGAGTAGATTTTGGTAAAGCGTTAGTGGGACAAAGATTGCGTAAGTAATTTGCGCAAACGACAGCCTCTGCCCAAAATTCATAAGGCAAATTCGCAAAGTACAGCATACAGCGTGACATGTCATGTAATGTTCGATTATACCTTTCTGCAATGCCGTTTTGTTGTGGCGTCCGAGGCGCCGTTAAATGACGTGAGATTCCATGTTGCATGAGAAATTCAGAAAATTGGTTGGACAAAAATTCGCCACCGTTGTCACTGTGCAAGACCTTGATTCGTTTGTTGTGAAAATTTTATGCCAACGCCTTAAATTCCTAAAATCGGGCAAAAGCGTCAGATTTATGACACATTCGATACACGTGTGAAAAACGAGTGGCTTGGTCAATGAAAGTGACAAAATAAAGGGATCCACTGTAGCTACGCGTGCGCATGGGTCCACACAAGTCCGTATGTACAGCACGCAACCGTGACAAAAATCCAAAGATTTGTTAGAGAATGAATTTAGTCCAGTTACAAGATTTGGCAAAATACTCAAACTTTTGCTATTTAAATGCCCATATCTTAAATGCCAAAGTGGAAAACTTTCGACGCTAGCACTTAAAGCAAATATCTTTGGCGTAGTATTGTTACGGGACATTTAGCGTAGGATATTTTTGTCTTGTCCGTACGTTTTCTTACGTCGGTCAAGTCTTGTTGACCGACTTATCCGGACGTCTCACTTTTGGTCCTGTCCGTACTTCCATACGTCGGTCCAGTCAATTGTACTTTTTCTTTACATACGTTGGTCTAGTCCTTTACGTAGAAGTCCTTTGACCGTCGGTCCAGTCTTTTGTCTTACATACATTTGTTAAAATCTAGACTAGGATTCCTTTGTTACAGCGCACCGTAGAGCTTCGAAATGGGTCTTCCGTGTTAAACAAAAAGCGGATGGATCCGTGGACAAATACAAAGCTCGCTTGGTGGCGAAGGGCTTTTCCCAAATCGAAGGTATAGATTTCACTGAAACCTTTGCTCCTGTTGCCCGGTTGACATCTATCCGCACTTTACTTGCTTTAGCTGCTGAACATGATTTCCATGTTCATCAGATGGATGTTAAGAATGCCTTCTTAAATGGGATCTTGTCCGAGGACATTTATATGCATCAGCCTGAAGGATATATTTCCCCTGGATCTGAACATCTAGTTTGCCATCTCATTTAAACGATCTATGGTTTAAAGCAACCCCCCCGTGTCTGGAACCATACCATAGATGCCATTATGCGGAAAGAAGGATTTACCCGAATTGATGCCGATTTTAGCATTTACTCTCGTGGCTCTGGCACCTCATTAATCATTGTTGCCATCTTTGTTGACGATCTCCTTCTTGTTGGTCCTTCCCTCTCTGAAATCTCCAGTGTCAAATCTCTCCTTCAGTCCCATTTTGACATGGCCAATTTAGGTGAGCTCACTTATTATTTGGGCATACAAGTTTCTCGTAATCGCTCGACTCGCACCCTCTCTCTCTCTCAAGAGACCTTTATCTCTGATCTTTTGGAACGCTTTGGCTTGGCAGAGTGCTCCTCCCTTTCCACTCCTTTAGATGTCAATGCCCCTCTCCTCCCTTCCATTGACTCTCTTCTCTCCCCCTCCCTCCATGCCACTTACCGCTCGATGGTCGGGGCCCTTATGTACCCCATGCGGGCCACCCGCCCTGACATTGCCACAGCTGTCACTAAACTCAGTCAATTCCTTCAACGCCCTTCTCTTCATCATCTTGCCGCAGCCAAAGATGTCTTTCGTTATCTACAAGGCACTAAAACTCTTTGTCTCACATATTCTTCCTCTAGCTCTAGTGCTCTTACGGGTTTTGTTGATTCAGATTGGGCACAAGATGAGCTTTCCCGCCGTTCCACCACTGGCTCGTGCTTCTTTTTGGGCAATGGTCTTATCTCTTGGTCATGCAGAAAGCAACCTACCACGGCATGCTCCAGCACTGAGGCGGAATATATGGCCGCGTGTCACGCCGCCAAGGAAGCTGTCTGGCTTCGGACTCTACTTTCCAATCTTGGGTTTCCCCGTTCAACCCCTACTCCTATCTTTTCCGATTCCCAAGGAGCTCTTGCTTTGATCCGCAATCCTGTTCACCACAAGCGGACGAAGCACATCGACATTCAGTATCATTACTCTCAGGAGCGGGTCGAAGATGGCACTCTCCAGTTTCTTTATGTCAAATCCGCTGAACAAGTGGCCGATTATCTCACCAAGGCTCTTCATCGCCCTCACTTTGAGCACCATTGCCTCTCCTCTGGCCTTCGTCTTCCTTCTCCTCCTGGCTAAATTTCCTTTCATTTTCATCTCAATCTACTTCTTAGTTTTCGCTTGAGGGGGGGTGTTACGGGACATTTAGCGTAGGATATTTTTGTCTTGTCCGTACGATTTCTTACGTTGGTCAAGTCTTGTTGACCGACTTTTCCGGACGTCTCACTTTTGGTCCTGTCCGTACTTCCATATGTTGGTCCAGTCAATTGTACTTTTTCGTTACATACGTTGGTCTTGTCGTTTACGTAGAATTCCTTTGACCGTCGGTCCAGTCTTTTGACCGTCGGTCCAGTCTTTTGTCTTACATACATTTGTTAGAATCTAGACTAGGATTCCTTTGTTACAGCGCACTGTAGAGCGCTTAGACTCCACAATAATTAGCATTGTATATTTTGTATATAAGTGACTCTTCTCACTTAATGAAATCATCCCAAATACAAATCAATTCCTCTCTCCAATGCATTGATCTTTCTCTTGTGTACAATTTCATGGCTTCCGCCAATCCACCTCCAATAAAAAAAACACATACATTACGTTGTAAAACTGGGACGTATGAACTAAACTCTCCTCAAGGAACCACATTTTAAGACTCAAAAAAACAAAAACACCAACAGAAATGCAGACACTGCATACAAAAGAGAAATAAAAAACGAAGGATTGTAAAAAAATTGACAAGGAAAGAGGAAGGAAAATAGAATCAGAGACATACAAAATATACACAGGAGAAAAAAATAGGAAAGTTAACAGACAGTGAAGTATCTAACAAAATAGCACTTCACTCTCCCTCTGCTCTCCCTCTCCCTCTCCCTCTCCTCTCCCTCTCCCTCTCCCTCTCCCTCTCCCTCTCCCTCTCCCTCTCCCTCTCCCTCTCCCTCTCCCTCTCCCTCTCCCTCTCCCTCTCCCTCTCTTTCCGCTAGTTTCGATCATCCGCTTGATCTCACTGGAATCCCATTGGTTCTCTTCTTTGGCAGGCAGTCTCCTCTCTTTGTCTTCTCCTGAAGAAAGGGAAGACTTCGCCTTTTTATCAATCTCTTCAAGAACCATTTGAGATTGAAATCTTTCATTGTCGTTCTCAGTATCCATTTCCCTTGCTCTCCCTCTCCCTCACCCTCTTCCTCTCTTTTTCCTTTGCCAAGATATGAACCAGACGGGTTCCTTCACGATAGATTTCACTCAAGGTTATTTACACCTCGTCCTAGTAGTATTCCTATATTGCAAAACCCTAAACCTACTAACTCTATCAAATTTTCTTCAAAACCAGAAAGGGAACAGTTCCATTGCCGGAGCAAAAAAATTATAATTACTGGAGAGATCAAAGGAACTGCTCTAAACTTTAAAGTCAAGACTCCTCAAGACGCGGAAGTACACGTGGCAACAATACCTATACGTGGATGTCAAGCTGGCAGTAATTCTGCCCACGTGGCAAAAAGACACAAAAAGTATCATCTGATCTAACGGCGTACCGTAGATGTTGTTTGCTCATGCAAGGGATTTAAAGTTAATGGAAACCGTGCGAAAATTCAGTGTCGTTTCCGAAAATCGTGATTCATATTATGGAATTTTGTGCACTGGTCCACGGTTTGAACCATAGTTTTCAAAAGTAGGCGTTTTATGGTAGGCCTTTGGTAGGCGCAAGTTGTGTTATGGGCTTTTCATGTGAAATCTTAGATCGCTACTTTGATCGTTACTTTGATCAGCGACCGTCCGATGACTTTTAATTCTCTATCGAACGATGTGCAACTCAACCCTGTTACTTTTTTTTTTCATTTTGCGACCAATACAATATGGGTCTTAATGTCACATTGTATGTTTTGCGTACAAAAGGCATATTGTATGAGCCTACATTCACCTACTTTTGAACTATGGTTTGAACTACACCGCCCTTCGTTATTACCATAGAAGATTTATTAATTTTAGAGTATATAATACTAAATTAGTGCGGGGAGACGTGGTAGATTGTTTGAACGTGGTTATTGGTGAATCAGTAAATTTCCTTACCTCGATAATTCCAATAGTCGATATTATCGATTATCTAACAGCAAGGTTGTCCGATATATCGCTTTGAGACATAAATTTGTTATCGAAGATATCTATGTGAATATATGGCTTTACTTCACATTCCTACAATCCTACTATATAATATATAATGTTTATTTTGACTGTATGACATGTCACGTGTCACAATTTGCTCTTTACTTCATAAAAAAAAAGTACAGCCTAAGCAGCACTTACGTACAAAATGGTACTTTATACAGGTATACGGTAATTGTAAAGCCATCGCGATATTTTCTACAGGCATATCAGGCCAATATATCAATTAGTAAGGCAATTCAGAGGTCGCAAAAGTCAAAATTTTACATACCCGAAATCGACCGTTTTTTTGTTTTCAAAATTTGAGTAACCGACGCCCGACCGGGTTATGTCACGCTCCAAAATTGTTAACCGTTAACCGACCGGCGTTTACGAAAATAAAAGTTAACCGAAACTCGATTTCTCGCGACTAACCGTGCCCGCCCGTAACCGAAAAAATACAAAATTATCTAATGTACGACATATGAATAAGCCAATAATTACGATTTGTCGCGTTCCCTTAGATTTGCGAAATGAATAGTGTTTACTAACGTGTCAGATTTGCGACGCTTTGTCGCGTTCCCTAAGATTTGTGAAATGAATAGTGTACTACACCGTGAATCATTATTAGCCTTATGTACTCTATATCGGCACCCCCAAAATTTTGACATTGATACCTTAAATAGAACAAATTACACTATTTAAGGACATGGACTATAATCTGCCATGTCTCCTGGCACTAAATTTGAATGAATGTCGCTATTATTTTCTTTACTCTAATAATTTCTATAGTCTAATAACGATTCACGGTGTACCGTGTCAGATTTGCGACGCTTTGTCGCGTTCCCTAAGATTTGCGAAAAAAATAGTGTTACTACCGTGTCAGATTTGCAACGCTAATCATGATGTCACGTACTTCCACCTTACCAAAGAGTACAAAGTACAATAATGTTGGATTGTATGGACAGTACAAAAAATTCTTTTTTTTTGGTTTTTTGATTGACCGACCGTAACCGACCGTTTTTCTTTTTCTGGTGAATCAACCGACCGCAACCGCCCGGCCCTCAAAATTTGGCAACCGAATCCGTTCCGGATCCGGCGCGGGCGGTTGGTTAAAGGTCAGTCACGGTTTCGGTTGACCGTTTGCTACCTCTGAGGCAGTTATTTCCTTACCGATATATCATACCTATGAATCGACAATCGCTAGGTCAAAAAAGGTACATATCGACTATCAGTTGTGGCCACCGATACACAGCCTCCTGCCTTAAATAGCGTTGCTAACACTATTTTGTGATTTTCGACTCATGACCGAATTAGTGTTATTAACGAGTATAACGATAAGCAGTGTACATTGCCCATCGCTATTAAAATCGCTGAATTATTAGCGTTTGCACTAACTAAGGGTCACGTTCCATCAGTCGAAAAGTGGGGTAGTTTACATAAATCAGCGACTATCCGTATTAAACCGTACCGCTTATTTTGTTTTTATACGCGAAACAACACTACAGAGAATCTTGCCAACACTCTCTGAAGGTCTGCGAGGTAACACTGACCGTCGCATATTCATCCGCGAGGCGTTCGCTTCATTTTTCTATATAGCTGCCAACGTACCTCAAGGAGGTGGGTTGGCAGATATAGAAAAAAATTAATCGCGACATGCTGGACGATAGAGCTACGTGTCACGATAAACAACCAACGAAAATTGACAAAATTTTGACATGACACGCGCTTTCGAAAATACAACCGAAAATAAAAATGTAATTTCGTAACTCTTCTTCGTCACTCTATTTTCAGTAAGTTTTGTTCGTCACACTATTTTTGTCAAAAAACTTTGGTTATGTTCGAAAATAGGAACCCTAAAAAATGAGCTGGCGTAGAAGACTGGCGTCTGCAAAAAGTATAAAAGTTTTGTCGTATGATGACTTTGTACGCAAGTACATGGTACGCAAGTGAAGATTTGAAGTAAAATTTGTCGGTGCTAAAAATCGTAAAGATGTTCAATATCGGATCGTAACTTACGTGGTGCCAGTCAATTTAGAACACGTTGTTTACAAACTCTTCGTGATGGAACATCGACTCAATCAACCCAGCCCGTAGAGTTGGCCGTATGATTACAGAAACGACTGATGGAATGCCACCCTAACTCCGCTAATTATGTTTCACAACGTGGCTTACTGTGCGACACTAAAATAGTATTATTGTAACAACACTATTTTACACTTCTTAGAATTAGGGTCAAGTTCCATGAGTCGTTTCTGTAATCGTACGGCCAACTCTACGGGCCGAGTTAATTGAGTCGATGTTCCATCACGAAGAGTCTGCAAACCACGTGTTATACATTGAGTGGCGCCATGTGGGTTTTGACCGGATATTTAAAATCTTTTAAAAATCTTCACACCGACAAATTTCACTTCAAATCTTCACTTGCATACCATGTACCTGCGTAACCAAGTCATAATACGACAAAACTTTTGTACTTTTTGCAAACGCCAGTCTTTTACGCCAGCTCATTTTTTAGGGTTCTTGTTTTCGAACATGACGAAAATCCTTTGCCCGAAATAGTGTGACGAAAGAGCGTTGCCAGAAATAGCGGGACAAAGGACTGTTTCGAGATTACTTTTTTAATTTTCAGTTGCATTTTGAAAAGTACATACCATGTGCAAATTTTGTCAATTTTCGTTGGTTTTCCATCGTGACAGGTAGCTTATTTGTCCAGCGTGTCACCATTTTTTTTTTATGTATTTGCCAACCCACTTCCTAGAGGTAGGTTGACAGTTACAGAGAAAAATGAAGCGAACGCCTCGCGGATGAACATCCGACGGTCATTATTACCTCCCAGACCTTCGGAGTATTGGCAAGATTCTCTGTAATGTTGTTTTTTCGTATAAAAACAAAATAAGTGGCACGGTTTGGTACGGATAGTCGCGGATTTCTGTAAACTACCTCACTTTTCGGCTGATGGAACGTTACCTTTAGAGTGATTGACACCCATAGTGATGGGCGGTAAAGTGATGCCACGTATGGGCAGTCTATACTATGGGCACCCAATGCGAGTGATCAATATGTGAGTGATCAATCTGCAACCCTAAACCCCTGAAGTAAAAAAATACAGCAAAAACTGCCGAGTTTAAATAACTATACTTCCCGTGCGAATGACATGGACAATTGTGAACCGCAAAAAGTATTAGCTCCTAGATAAAAAAAGCCAGCTAGTAGCAGTAACGCATTCCGTGTTTGTAGGTCGAGAAAAACCAAAAACCAAACGAATTTGTCAACGCTAATAGCGATGCAGGGTGCTGTGAGACCATAATAATTCGTGTACACTAATGCACGACGCAGCAGCCTCTCCGTAAAGTGTACGGCCGTTGTACCATTATTTAAGTTTGTTAAATTGACAATGATCAGTCTGTGCCTTTAACAGTTCTAGTTTTGTCTTGTCTATTCAACCATTGTTTCTTATGATACTGTAGGGTTTTGTTGTTCTGAATCGCATTTCTTTTGCCAAATTTTATTTGCCTTCCATTTCACTCTGATTAGTCATGCATACACAGTGTTGACAAATAACGTTGTTACCATTTCAACGTTTATAATTGAAACCCAGTTTTTACACCAGTGAAAACGGTGTATTAATTTCGGGAGTGAATAGAGTTTAAACTGTCCGCGTGTTCGTAGATATGCAGAATGCACAATAAACTACAGGAATAGGTGCGGGTTTAAAGTACAAGAAAACCATAAATGTATACAAGTACGGAATACCTTGAAGTACGTTTACATTTCAGCAATTTTAAATCCCATATTTTTGGTCAAAAACATAAAAAGATCATATATTTGAAAAGTAAATCCCCAATGCAACTCTAATGCCGGCATAACTACGAAGGCTGACTGTGTTCGTTAAGAAAGTAAGAATAAAACTTAGAGCATAAAGTCTTTAGCATTTTTGACTTAATTTCGGGAGATAAAAAATAACAACAACGAAAACTCAAAAAAAAAGACAACCTTATAAAATAGTTGGATACACTTACAAGTACCTGTTCTAAAACTAGTTGTAAAGACTAAACTTGTAAAAGAAAATGAGTTGAACTCTTTGAAATGGGTTAAACTGAGTGTTAAAGCGTTCACATAGGCATTCAAAATGTCAAAAACTTTATCCTAATTTGTGTATACAGCAAAATGAATTATAAGCTCGAATATTATCGACTTTGCAGTCCCAACACGGCAATTTAGTTTAGTTCGTTCATCTAGGTCATTGAACTACAATGTTGATAGTCATGATTTGATCTGCCACCTTTAATTCGACATCACAAGATTGATGTTAAGGTAGCTTCATGGTTGTTGATATCAATCACCACCCTCAATATATCAAGAACCAGAGAAAGGCACCCATTAATCTGTAAATCTTGCTAATATGACTTTAGTTAGCCATTTTCTGTTTGACATTCGTGCTCGTAATGTTCTTGGTATATCATAGTCCGTTCATGTGTGACACTCTTTTCATCTTCATCAAAGTTTACAATCGCACTTTTATCAAATTCAAGGTTAATCATTTCTTAATTAACATCATCATTAGGAGGATACCCTGCAAGAAACTTACTATGCACTTAAGCAAACCACTCTAATTGGCATGGCACACCACAAAACTCAGTCAAACTATGATAGCTCATGAATGGGAGATGACACATTCACTAAAACCCAGCTTTGTTTTTCCACCAAACACTCGTTCAAGCAAACGCTTGAATTTTAGATACTACCAGAATCTGTGGATAATCCTAGGAACTTAACAACTTTTATTCAGCTAATGGAATTTTGAATTCCTTCTCACAACACATAAATGACTACTTTGGCAGAGAGTTAACATTCCTTTCTAGGCTTATAAACACCCAGACAAAACAAAAAAAAACAAAGAACATCCCATGGAGAAAATACATTGGAAAATTTCTACAGGATCAGTCCAATTGAAACAAAAGAATATGCAACGACACTTCAGTTTCGATGAAATTTAGTTGTGCTCCTACCTCTATTCATTTGTTTTGGGCAACAAAAGAACAAGTCTGGTAATAGTAACCTCATGCCCACTAAAGTCGATCAGGTTGGGTGGTGGAGGAAGGGCTAACATGCTAGTTTTTCCCCAATTGCTCCTCCATTTTTTCCTTTGCAATTGAGGTTTTGGGACTATCATGCAGCTCAATGGTGGACACTGGCGATCTCAACAACGATTTTCCACATATACAAGCTTTATCATTCCTGCTTATCGAGCTCAAGCTTCCTGAAAAAATATCAATCATTTTTGGAACAAGATCTGATCTAGAAAAATTTTGGTTGAGACATCATTAAATCATAAGCTGGAAGTTTTCACGAGATCGGCAAAGAAGAAGAATGAAGGCTACCTTCGGATTAAAGATCTACAGTACGGCAGCAGCATCAGCTCGTTGCTTTATAAGATCGGACCGTTGACTCTTTTTCATTGCCTCCACCAACCACAGAACTCCTTCCCGCACACCCGACCTGCAACTTGTCCCACAATGAGGTCAAAAGCTACAAGGGAGATATTACAGAGGAAAAGATAAAAGATAGGGAGAGATAGGGAGAGATAGGGTGAGATAGAGATACAGAGACATATAGAGATATTGGGGCGAAAACAGGCACACCACAGACAGACAGACCATAAAAGGCTGGTTAACGGGTGACTCAGCTAAATAAAACCATTGCAAAGAAGTGCAACAACCAGTTAAATCATATTGTCCATGATTTGATCATCCTCACCCATCATATGCGCAAACAGCCTTCACCATACTTGGCCGTTCATTTAACTCCTTTAACTCAAAATGCCTCCAAAGGTCATCAGCCGACAATGCTCCAGGCAAGTCCTGTGGGATAAAGGAGAGAGAGTAGAGAGAGATAGAGACTCAAAGAGTCAGAGACATCGAGTGAATGAACAATCGTGAACAATTAGCAACAAATATCACAATGTTCGACCGAAAAAACAACAAAAGGACATTAGTCCTTCAAGTTAATATCCCCCATATCCTCCATAAAGGCGGTTCCTTAGCATGGAACTGATAGTTAAACAAAAACATTCAACCCGACAAGCCTATGAACAACTTTCTACCAGTTGCGTATCAGTAGACCCTACATACTGCAGCCGTTAAACGGAAAATGAAGCAGGCCATGTTTTGTAATTTGGCTTACAATATTCATACAACGTTAAAGGAGATAGCCCATAACCACTTCAAACAACATGCCTCAAATCGATTTGAATAAGGAACAAGATTCCAGTTAACCTGCAATGTTAATGAAGTACAGATGACATAAGAGTACCTGACAGCAAAAAGAGTGAAACCCATACCTGCTTGTTTGCAAAGATGAGGATAGGGGCACCTGACAGGTCCTCATGTCTAAGAATCTTCTCTGCAGTCCCAAGGAGATGAAAAAATCAAATTCTGATGTCAGGTTAGCAACAGTAGTTTGCTGATTACTCATTTTACCAGCCATCTTCATTGTGTTGATATGGATAGTACCCAGTTGTAATGTCCTCTGCAAACACTTCTTCTGGGCAAGGTACTCAGGCCCAACCAAAAACGAAATAGTACAATTACTCTTTAACAGAAGTTCTGAAAAACATACCAAACAGATAAAGGATACGGAAAAACCAGCAACTCTACTCCTTATCCAAATACACAAGTATCATCAGCTACTAGTACTATAAAAGAAACTCAAGCAGCACAGCACAAATCAAGCCAGCTGTTCAAACAAAGCTGCAAGAACCAGGGAAAAGTCCAAACCAAGCTTCCTACCGGACTGACTTTAAACATTCAATGCTTCAATATTTGACAGGCATTAAGTGAGATTCAAGACAACACTTCACTTGATCTAGGAATAAAGCAATGGCATTTAGTTCCAGTCTCACACAGGCTCCCTTGGGCTCACATACCAAGTGCACTCTTGGCATCCTCAAAGCGATTTTCACCAGCAGCATCCACTACATACAATACTGCATGGGCTTCTTCATAGTATTTTTCCCATATCGTTCGCAATCCCAACTGCAAAAGTCCAAATAGCACATGAATCATTTTCTGATTGAGAGCCGATTCACATCAACAATAGACAGTGACAATACAACATACGTTTAAAACTGAAGTTGACAAAAGATAGACCCAGTTATGTCATTAGATGTGTTTCAAAACCAGTTTCCTGTCCACGTATGTCGGATTTGCACCAAAAAAACTCAGAAACTCCATCTATACGACAACAATCTCCATCACATAACCGGGCAAATGAAAAGAAAAAAAAAATCAATACAAACCAACATGCTGCTACATGTTGCTAAACTATGAACCCTCCAAATACCAACTGCAATTGCTGTAACCTAAAGGCCACTACTAGCCACACCAGAATGCAGGCCCTGAAGGCAAGGGTACAAAGCCACAACAACATTGCTCAACACAAATGTCCCACTCTGCAGCTCATATTGACCCCCTAAAATACCAAAACCCACTTGGACAACGTAGATCCTGCATTTGAACTAAAAAAGCAATTAGAAAGCAGAAAGACAATACTGATTAGATATGATGTATTTGACCAACCGGAAAAAGCTGCAACAATTTTTGTGATTTGACATAACACAGTCCAAGTTCATTTCGGTACCACGAACAGGAAAACGTCCAATCTGTATGGAAAGCACTCCAAGAGGCAGGAAGTAGGCAGCTTGTTTGAAGGTAAACCCTTTGCCTGAAAAGCTTCGGCGAAGCCGAAGTGCTTTGCACTTTTTGGACGAAGCCTTCGGCCGACAACACAAAAAAAGTGGCCACCATACACGTTTTTTTTTTTAAAAGAGAGAAAAATGAAGCGAGGGTATTGACGTACCTGACCACCGAGATCCCAGAATATGAGCTTTGCCTTGTGTGCCTCCACCCGACCAATATTCAATCCCACGGTAGGTACAATCCGATCAGGTGGTAGGCCTTCAAAATCAGTGTATATAGTTTTCACCTTTTCCAGAAGAGTCTGCACCACGGTAAAATGAACACCCAATCCAACGGACTTAACACAAAAGTTCTAAACCCGACATGAAAGAGCTAGACATATACAGCTGTCACAGCCCTATGCAGCTGGCAGCACAAGAAACCCGGAATGCAAAAGTCAAGATTAGACTTGCGAAAATAATGATATACATAGTTAGGAGAAACAATTTTCTTGAAAAAGGAAAACTGAAAAGAAAAAAAACGACAGATAGACGCAGGATTGTGGACACTGTAGAACTTGCAGTTTGGTAAGCTCAGAATAAACCAATTCCTTTTGAAAAGAAAATCCGAATTTTAAAAACAACTCCAAATGGCCTGGACGATGACCATGGTTAATCATTTTTGCAAAACGTTAAACTCAAACAGTGCAACATACTTTCAAAAAAACTGACTATCAATCCTTCAGATATTTCCGCTAAAAGTTATGGAAATTTGAATAACATAACTACATCAATTCAGAAGAGGTACCTTTCCTGTATTGTCTATTAGTAGGGAAATATTGCCTTCATAAAAAGGCACAGAAAAGACAACCCACAAGCGATAGTTTAAGACTCATAAAATTATAGAAAATGCCTGTGGATATCCAGTGCCCAGCCTTCAATTATCTGAACATTTTACATCTACAATTTCAATTAGAAATGCTAAAATTTAAAAGGTTTTTCTGAAAAATAGATTCAGTTGATTGGACTTTAAGAACTCACAAAAGCTGAATGAAAAGCAAACTGACTAACTAGACCACCGCTATTCTTAAGTGGACGCAAACAGCTCGAGATTAGAATATGCATGAGCAATAATGATATTTCCACACAATACTCCAGGATACAAAAGCATGTTGGATTGGTGATAGGCATTTGAGAAAAAGTCATTGAGAAATTTCATCCATGCAAAAGTTCATCATGGGGAATGGAAAAAAGGTGGAGGAAATTATACAATCCTGGAAGCAAGGTGCGCATAATCAAAGTTCGGGCAAAAGGATAAACTGTTTATTGAATTTCGTTGCAACAACATGTAGTAACAACAATCTCCTTAGCATTTGAACTTCTATGAGAATAGCTAATCCATTTTGTGAACAACTCTAGAGAAGCAGCTTCAAGCATATTCATTAACAGCAACATCATAGCATTTTCGCAGTTCTTATTAAGTGTCGAGACCTCAAAAAAAAGAAGAGTAGAACAACTGCATCTCAAAAGAGTTGCAATAAGGGCGAACCAAACTTAGAAAACAGGGGTATATTCCAGTTCTTTGACAAAAAGTCTCTCGTTAAGAAAATCCTGATAGACGGCTAACATAGGTAGCAGTATAGACACTGACACCTGCTTCTCTACAAGAGCTTATTATGTAAGAAACTGAAGAAAGGTGTTTGTAACAGAAGCAGTAACTGCCAAAATAACAGTTAGGATCAATACACAATGCATCCTGAGATTATCTTAGAGTCAAAACAAGTAACAAAGGGAACGGCAGATGAAAACACGTAGTGAAATATGTCAAATCCATAAACATGAGAGCCAGTGTCAAGTAACTTACTGTTTTTCCAGCTTTATCGATTCCAAGAATAAGCACGTGAAACTCGGCCTTCGAAAATAAGTACTTCCACAAACCGAACAGAAGAGAAAACATTCTATGACCTACTTAAAAGTAATCTCAAATTGTGATAAATATGCTTCTTCGAAACCTTAACTACTCTAACTCTGTTTCTAATCAGCTATCAGCGAGAGTTTTACAAGTTCACCCCCTTGAAAAAAAAACTTCTGTAACTCATAACTTGTATAGATCTCATAACAGGACTCACAAAACCACATTTGCAATACTGAAGATTTCCTACACCACCCGCATGACAGATCGAAGAAATCGACTTCATTGGCTTTTCAATCAGCAGCTTGGATACTTTGTTTCGGACTTAAACACCTACAGCAATGGCTGGCTCCAGAGATAAACACTAACCATCTTCCATTATTAGGGTTAGGTCCCATTCTGTCACTCTTGCGAGTTAAGGAGCTCAAGCAAACCATAGGTATAAAAGTAATGTGCGAAACAGTGCGTGCACATTATATCGCACTGAACGTTCCTATTTTGTAAAAAGACGCACGGTTTTCGAAAAGTTCAAAGTTAGTGGGTTTTAAAAAGTGACATAATATCGGCCACCGAAAATACCGTACTCTATCTGGAAAAACATCGAAAGAACCAACAGACCAGTATTATCGATATCTAGCTGCCATGTGTATATCGTAAAGTTATAAGAAACAACATAAATATTCTGTTGGGGATTAATGATCGCCTACCTACATAAATTTGGTGGCGCGCAAGCTCCTGCTACATGGAGTACGTATGTGTACAAACTTCCTACAACTTTGCCAGCATTTCAAAGGCAAATATTTGAGAATTGCCAGGTGGCAAGCCAGTTGATAACTGGACACCTCACAAAAAGTTGTACACACGATCTTCGGGGGTGTGGAATTTAGCTTGTTAGGGTTGTGGGGCATCATGTAGAGTGGGTTTTTTTCTTTTTTGTCTACTCATCTTTGGTATTTTGTTTAGTCTTGCCAGTTGGCCCAGTGTTTTTGGTTTCCTCATTTGTTTGTTTTGTTTTGTTTTGTTTTAGTAATTGTTCGCTCTTGTGGTCTTTAAATGTGCTTTTTCTTTCTTTTACCCCCTTTGTACTTTGATGGTTTTTCCATCGCACTTTCTGTAATAAAGCTTTTCCCTCTTTCTAATTGTACACCAACCCCGTCAAAAATTATGGGTCCGTACCAACGGCGCCATATATGCAGATACCCAACTCTGACAACGCGTGTGGCGTCACCGACAATGGTGGGAAGTACAGATACTTTTAGAAAGGTTGGCAACGTGGCATCATGTCGTTTTTTTTTATAAAAAAAAACCACTGTAATGTACATAGGTAGCCATTTGGCGATAACCAATATACCCCAATTTTGGCCTACTAATAATCGATACATTGGTAAGATATATCGGTACCGGTGTTATCGCGATCGGTTTTTTATTGCGACCGTTATCGCGATCAAAAAACCAGAAATATATGTTTTTATCGCGATAACACCGGTTCGATAACTATCGGCAACAATTGTACCGTACATACCATACAGTTGTACGGTTTATTCCGTTGTTTTGAGATTCCGTAACAGATGTACTATTTTTTCCATTGTCTTGAGCTTCGATTCTTTCGAAATGCAATGTCATACGTGGCATGCCACTCTATACACAATGAAAATATTTATTACATAGTCATATTATATAGGGTACTATATTCTTTTCCACTCATCGTCAAATGTTAATTTAATGGTCTTGGAGCGATACATCGGGACCACTCACCGTTCGATAACCGATAACTATCGCAATCGAATTCATCACAATAAGTGTTATCCCGACACACAACATTACAAAAAAATCGATTGTTTGGTCCAAATACATAATTTTGGTTTGTGAGAATAACATTTGTTGTACAGTGAACCAGCAAGTAAACCAAAGTTAGTAAACCGCAGGAAACTATAGTAATGAAAGGTGTTTTCTCATAGTATCATTGGATAAAACCCATACCCGCCCGTACCAAAAAAAATACAAAATTAGTGGTACATCTCCCTTATGCCTTCCATGATACCAAGCGTGTAACACTATGGCCTCTACTGGCACACAGAGTTTGCAACTTACTATTAGCCTCTAGGATAAAATATGCCCTTATTTGTTTAATGAAGAATATGTGCCACCCTAGCACGTATGAATCATAACAGACCTCACCGCTATAAGAGCTCGATTCCTCATAGTCAGACGCAAAAATAATTGATATGTTTGCTCTCTTGAGAAGCTCGTTGTGGTTGGCCAAAGATGGCCTACTTATGCATAACACTCTGAGAGAGAGGTGTTGAGATTTGTGTATTTTATAGGTTTGTATTAAGATAGAGACAAAGGCAGTCTACCTCTAACTCCCTTCTCAAAGCCCCCACGCTTGTTGCAGTCACTAAAGGCTGGATAGGGAGATAGAGTCATGGCTGCCTAGGTCCTCTAGAGAAGACAAGGGATAAATTAGGTAGATTTACCAAAATTGTACTTGACGAACCTAGGAAATGATCTTGGTACCCACCCTTTGTCAAATCACCCGTAGTCGTTAGCTTTGTCCGTTAAGTCTAGGACTAATGCTAAGATGCATAGGCTGTGATGTATATTTAAACAGTTTCACGTAGAGATTTCCATTTAACCAGGTTAATGGAATATAGAACATAAAATTTGTTGTACCTTAAGTACCGGAAGTAACACATAGTATGGACATTTGTTTCGACGGTCCAGATAAAAAGTCGATTTGAATCAACGGCCGTGGTGCGAGCCGAGATTCCGGAATGACCGCCTTGACGTTTTCTGGCGCCGCCACTCCGGATGACACGTGGAAATGTGCTAGAGGATTGCGGGATCTCCGAGATGCGAGATGATAAGGCCGGATGTGACAAATGTCACATTATGACGATGTCCTACAAGGACCATACAAAAAGTACTTCGGCATGGTTCGTGCCTCAATACTAGGGGGCTTGAGAGGGGTTTTACGACTTAGAATATTTTGGTAGGTAGCCACCTCTCTCCCAGAGAGCATCTGTATAAATCTTCAGACTTTGCCATTTCATATCAACTCATTTAGCTGACCATTTTCAATGATTCTTTTTGCTGCAGACTCAAGGGAGTCCAAGCTACACAGGGATGTAGTTGGTTAGAGTTTTTGCCTGCCAAGGTGGCGGCATTTATAAGGGAAAGTCAAAGTGGGGGAATGTGTCCAAATACTCATATTCTAACTTTGCATTCTGTGGGGGAACTGAGCACACATAAAGTCTTATTTGACGAGGTGAAGTTGTATTGGGGTTCTGATTGTCAAGGGGTCAATCATTTGGGTTCTTATAAACTTGAAGTTGGTACTATCTAGATTAGGTTCTTAGGACTTGCGAATTATGTGTGGCAATGGAGCCCATAGAATTACAAAAGGTGCTCCAAAATTCATGAAGTCCCTAAAGCCTACTCACAACACTACTAATGTGTCAAATGACCAATATAATTGTAGAGTACACTTTGTATAGTAAAAGTATAACGGCTGTAACGTCCCTTGTACGACCCCAATCGGGACATGGTACCTTCCATGTTAGACGCCATGGTTTTGTGTGTATCTCTACTGACATCCATTCTGATAATGACATGCGTCGCTCTATTTCTTTTTTTGGGGCAGGCGGCGAAAAGAGCCATTCCAGTGTATTCGCTTTTGTGTGGTCCGTCAAATCCTCCAACTCACGTTTAACAGTACTCGTCCAATGAAATGTTATTTGTGCGCCCGCGTCCATTCTTTGTATGTCTATTTCTTTCTCAATTAAATGGGTTCAATGCGCGCATACATTCTCAAATAATTATCACCCCCCATGTATGTAACGATTCTTCTACGATTGGGCGGATAAGGCGGACGACTAACTTCGAATGGCGATGACTATGTAGGACAACGATCAAATCATAGACAAGTCGCCTATCCTTTTTGGTAGGGGCTAAACTAGTTTCTCCTTAGTTTGTGTCTTTGGCTGCTAGAGGCCAACCATGGCTGTCTAAAGCTTAGTTATTGCGACAAGTCTATAAACTTAGAGTATCACCTAGACCATATAAGTAGAAACTAGAAAATATTTTTCAACAAAGCGTTTAAAGTACAATAATGTTTGGATAGCATTGGCACTACAGTACCTTTATGGAACGTAACTTACAAAACCTTTGTTTTTTCGTTTTTTGCTTCCTCGGCCGTACTCGAATTTGTTTTCAAATTTTTTTGTGTATCGCCTAGCCGAATTCGGCCGACCCCCAAAATCTTGCACTTGAATATGGTCGAATTCGGCTAGCCCCCTAAATCTTACACTCAAATCTGTTACGAATCCAGCGCGGCAAGCCGAGTATTGATCAGGTACGGATTCAGGTACTTGATTGCAAACCCACCGTTCGATAACCTATTACTATTGATATAAGTTTCATCACAATAAGGTTTACTTAATAAAGAACATTAGGAGTCGATATAGCCTGTATTCACATAGATGACGTTTGAACATGTGAGAACATATTCGCGTGATCCCCCCCCCTCTTTATCACGTGGAATCAAATGTGAGTGTGCTTTTTGGTGTCGGTGTTGGTGTTTTCTGGTGTTTTTTTGGTGTTTGTGACAATCTTTTTTGTATGATTGTGTAAAAGAGCAAACAATTATAGTACAAACTGACAAATTTTGTACGCAACACTATAGGCCAAACTAAATTGATTAAGTTAATTAAACACTGCGTATATTAACACAAAGGAAACAATTATAGCTATTAATAATATTTTAGATTCAAGGGTCAAAATTTGGGAGCTTATATTTATTCAATTATCATTATTAATGATTCACTATGAATTTTGTCGCAGTTTTTTAAATATACAACTTAGTTGGCCGTGTGAATTATCGATTTTATTATGACGATCGACGTTCACAAGCCGAGAAAAAATATAATCGGATGTTAAAATATTTCGCAAATCAAATCTGTTAAACAGGTTGACTGTCGAATCTAAACTTGACGGTACCTTATTTGTGCAATTTTGTGTCCCCTATTGAATCACAGACTTCCCCTTCAATTATGAAGCCTCTATTGAATTTTCAATGGACTCCTTTGCCCAAAAACAACTGCTAGATTGGAAGGCAAAATATGTTGGTGACAACACCCTTGTGTAGTTTGAACTCCACTGAACCCACAGAAGAAGAAATCTCTTAAAACGCCCAAACAAGCGATTAATTATGAAGTGGTAAAAATGCCTATTTGTACACAACCACTCTGGGAGAGAGGCGGCTACCTACAAAATTGGTAAGTCCTAATCTCCTCTCTAAAACCCCTATCTACTGTTGCACAACACCAATCACAAGACTGTACCGTGCAAGAGGGTACAGGTCTTGTGGTACCTTCTGTACAATTAAGGTACGGTATAGCCATGGCGAGGACGTCTATCACACTCAGACTAGGCTTGATGCTTCTCGGAGATTCTGGTTTCCACTAATGCCGCGCCACCCGGTGACATATCGTCTATAAAATGCCAAAAGAACCATTTCCTGGTGTCGGCTTTTAATTACAAGCTTCCGATCAAACTCATGTATTACCGTCCGCCGTCCAAATAAATGCCCGATCAATTTGTTTAGTGCGGTACCGGAGTACGTACGAAATTCACACTGTTTCTACATAAGAATTCCCATATATCTAGTTAATCGGCTTGATCTGCATGTTAGTTTTTAAATAACTATCGAGCCCTATATATCATTGCACAGGTCCTAGACTATACGACAAAGCTGTTGGTTATTGCGGGGAACCATAGGAACCAGGATCAATCCCTAACTGGTCTGTATTTTTTTCGTACAGTCTTTTCATACTGTCTCCTGTCCTCTCTGGCTGCTTAGGTAGCCATAGGTTTATCTCTCTCTCTCTTTCTCTCTCTCTCTCTCTCTCTCTCTCTCTCTCTCTCTCTCTCTCTTTGATCATTAGTGACTACAACAAGTATAGAGACTAGGGAGAGAGAGGTTAGAGCCTAACTAAGGTCTTTTTATTTTTGTTCCTTTAGAAATGACCTACAAAATACAAATAAGAAAGACACATATTTCAACACTCCTATTATTTTCTAGTCACCTCTTGTTCTCAGTCCACACTGTTCCCTGCAAAATTTAGTTTTGGGAGATGAGACTAGCTTTGTCATCATATCTTGCACCATCTCTCCATCTGGTCTATACTCCAGATAGACAATTTTGTTTTCAACCTTTTCCCTTTCAAAGCTTAGTCTTATGTCCATATGTTTGGCCTTAAAGTGGTTTTTAGGTTGGCTGCAATTGCTGATTATCACAAAACACTTTTTTCACACCCACTTTTATGAACCCAAGTTCTTGTACCGCATACTTCACCCACATTAATTCTTTCACAGTAGAACAAGATGCCATGTACTCAGCCTCCATAGTGTATTTAGCAACCAAAATTTGTTACTTACTGCTCTAATAGAAAGCACCATTCCCAACATACAAAACATATCCATAAGTACACCTCCTCATAGGAGCATCCCCATAACAGGCATCACTCCAAGTACCGATGTCAGTGTTTTCCCCTACAGATGCAACCAAAGATCGCTGGTTCCTATCATATATCTCATCACCCTTTTGGCTGCAGTAAAAAGAGTGAACGTAGCAAACTCAATGTGTATTACTAGCAATGCACAGCGAAATAATCCCAGAGATTCACTCGTAGCAAGAGCACCCTTACACAGCGTATACAACATACACAATGAAGAGCTTTGGGTTTGTATTAAGCTGGGAAAGAGTTTACACAATTGCTTACTCGCTAGCCAAAGTCTACTTGCAAAAGAGTGTCTCATTTATCAAGTATATTCAACTATTTAAACTAGTTATCCCCTAATCCACTTGGTACTGCAACTATCTGTTGTTCTACAACCATTTGAGCAGGGGAAGCAGCAGCAGTAGTAGTAAAAGTAGACATAACTAACTCACAGAAGCTGACCAAGAATCCTACCAAAAAGTTGTTTTCTACAGCTCACCAAATCTGATATAACTATCAAAATTGCTTCAATTTGTACCACAGTTTAGAATATCACAAAGACTGACAACTCCCAAAGTTCTAGCCCAATAAATCCAGCATACACTAAGATATGTAACTCAGAAGTTTCCCAAAAACAGTTTGCATATTACACGGTCAGGAAGTCTGGATACATCAAATGTTCTACATCCTAAGTCTTATACTCATAGTGAGTTTCTACTCCTAGTTATCTTGTTACATATTGTTGTACCTCCGATAGAAGTGTTTTTGTGAGATTTGTCCAAGAACAAAACTACCACTAAGATCTAAGTACTCCTAATCACGCTAAAGCTAATTTTGCCACTATGCAGTGAATATTACTGAGAGATCAATACTAAGTGATTGTACAATTACTTGCCTCCGGCTTAGTTACTATTGTGCGGATAAGTCCATCTAGATGTTGCGAAAACACCTGCCAGCAAATCACTTGTGATCCTTTTATGAATCTCGTCCATCAACTTGATTCAAATCAATCGCCGCTGCGTTGTCCCGTTTCGAATCATATTCAACGTCACTACAGCTTTGTCGCAGCTGCGTCGTCCCGTACCAAATCATATCCAAAATAATCGCAGCTGCTTTGTCTCGTCTGTGTCGCCCTTGCTTTGTTCCATCTGCGTTGCAGCTGCTTTGTCCCTTCTGCGTCGCTGCTGCTTTGTTCCACTAGTAAATCAACGCCCGTTACACGGGCATGTACCTGTACAATTTATCATGCACGTACTGCAGACGCACGGCAACGCGTTGATTTTCGATTCGTACGGATTTTAACTTTTTCAAAAATTACGTAGTATTCGTCTTTTTCATACTTTTTGTAAAATTCGTGTAAATTTTGATGTGCGGCCATGTGCAATTCTGTGTCTTCCATTGGATCACAGAAAATACAAGAAGCCTCTAGATAGTATTTAATTAACCCACTTTAAGCCACAACCATTGTTGTCCAAAAAGGCAAAATGACAGTTTGACTGCAACCTTGTGTAGCCTGGACTCCCCTGAGTCCGTAGGAAAAATAATCATTGAAAACCGCCAACCAGCCCATAAGTTATGAGGCAGTAAAAGTGCCAATTTGTACAAATTCTCAAAGGGAGAGTTGACTGCCTACCAAAATTTTCTAAGTCCTAATTCCCTCTAATAACTTCTATCTACTAAAGTATAGACCAATCAGATTACTGTACCGTACCAAAAAGTACTACTGCCAGTGTACCTTTTGTACGTCCTATGTACGACAAGGCTATTAAGTGGACGCGTGTCTACTTTTCACTCGTCCGTACATTCCTCGGAATTCCCATGACCGAATGTCATCTCTCCACGTGACTCCAGGTCATGCCACGTCACAAAACGCCAAAGTGACCACTCCGGAATTTGGGCGATGATTTGCGCCGTTGGATTTGCATAGAGACGCAATCTTAACCGTTATAAATATTTGCGCGCGTTGTCGAAAGTGCGTGGTATCCGTTTTGAAATAGAATCGTACTTCGTACTTTCATAAAACTGTATCTATGTGTGCCGTATAGAGTTTTAGTTAAATGGATTTGTTCTTCCCTAAATAAATATATATGTATCTCATACTTTAGCATGTAGCACTGGTCCTAGTCTTATAGGATAAAGCTGACCGCTATCGGCCAACTTGACGAACCGAAGGTACCAGGATCAAATCTCGGGTCCGTCCGGTCTATTTTTAGTAACCTACTAAAAATAACTGCCTGTTGAACCAAGGCAGCCATGGATCAACCACCCTCTCTATCCTTCAGGACTACAACAAGTATGGGGGCTAAAGAGAGGAGGTGGAAGCAGGCTGCCCGTTCTTTTCTTTTTGATTTATAGTAACATATTTAAACCTGGAAAATACTATAGAAATCTACTAACTTCAACTCTCCCCTTATTTTCTAGTCTAATTTTAACTTTTCTTTCAACCCGCATTTTTCCCGACAATATTAACATTTAGGAGAGGGCACAGGTTTGGTCATCATGTCAGCCACCATTTCTTCATCAGGTCTATACACAAGATTTAAAATTTAATTTTCAACTTTTTCTCTTACGAAGCTTAATCTTATGTCCATATGTTTTGCTTTGAAATGGTGTTTTGGATTGGCGCCAATTGCGATTGCAGCTTGACTATCGCAAAAGAATTCATGCACTCCCTCCTTCATATATCCCAGTTTTTGCAACAATGACTTCACCCACATTAGCAATACTGAAGATTTCCTACACCAACCGCATGACAGATCGAAGAAATCGACTTCATTGGCTTTTCAATCAGCAGCTTGGATTCTTTGTCTCGGACTTAAACACCTACAGCAATGGCTAGCTCCAGAGATAAGCACTAACCATCTTCCATTATTAGGGTTAGGTCCCATTCTGTCGCACTTGCGAGACAAGGAGCTCAAGCAAACCATAGGTATAAAAGTCATGTGCGAAACAGTACGTGCACATTAAATCGCACTGAACGTTCCTATTTTGTAAAAAGACGCACGGTTTTCGAAAAGTTTAAAGTTAGGGTTTAAAAAAGTGTCATAATATCGGCCACTGAAAATACCGTACTGGCGTACTCTATCAAGAAAAACATCGAAAGAACCGACCGAAGATCCGAGGAGACAGTATTATCGATATCTGACTATATCGTATAATTATAAGTAACAACAAAAATATTTTTTTGGGGATTGATAATCGCCTAGCTACATAGCTTTGGTAACGCGCAAGCTCCTGCGACATGGAGTACGTATTCGTACAAAACTTCCTAAAACTTTTGCCAGCATTTCAAAGGCAAATATCTAAGGTGGCAAGCCATCTGATAATTGGAGACCTCACAAAAAAATGTATGCATTGCAATTGTACTCCACCCCCCTCAAAAACTATGGGTCCGTACCGACGGCCCCAGATACCCACTCTGACAACGCGTGTGGCATCGCCGACAATGGTGGGACGTACAGATACTTTTAATAAGTTTGGCAACGTGGCATCATGTCGTTTTTTTTACATAGTGAAGGGACTAAAAAAAACTACAGTACTGTACTGTATAGTACTGTACACCGCGAATCGCTATTAGCGATAACAAATATTTAGTGTTAAAGAACAATTAGTGTGATTAACGCTAATTGGGAATTTGGGGATTTTCAAGAAAGTCAGTAGCTCTAATTTGTTTTTTACGGTTTTTTTAATCATTCTATTTAAGAATTTGGGTAAAAATTTAGGGGCGCCGAATTAGCGTGATTAACCCTAATAGCGAAACGCGGTGTAGTGTTGTGTATCGGTAGCCATTTGCCAATAACCAATATGCCCCAATTTTGGCCTACCGATAATCGATACATTGGTAAGATATATCGGTACCGGTGTTATCGCGATTAAAAAACCGATAATATCAGTTTTTTATCGAGACCAGTATCGCAAAAAAAAAACCGAAAATGTAGGTTTTTTATCGCAATAACACCGGTTTGATAACTATCGGCAACAATTGTACTGTACATACCATATAGTTGTACGGTTTATTCCGTTCTCCTCAGCTTCCGCAATAGATGTAGTGTTTATTCCATTGTCTTGAGCTTCCGTTCTTCCGTTATACAGAGTAAGGAATACATTGTCATACGTGGCATGCCACTTTATACGCAATGAAAATACAAATTATAAAGTCCTATTGTATAGCGTACTATATTTTTTCCCACTCATCGTCAATTGTAAATTTACTGGTCTCGGAGCGATACATCGGGACCCCTCACCGTTCGATAACCGATAACCATCGCAATCACATTTATCACGCTAAGTTTTTTCCCGGTACACAACACAAACAAAATTGATTTTTTGGTCCCAATACATCATTTTGGTTTGTGATAATGACATTTGTTGAATAGTAAACGAACTAGTAAACAAAGGTTAGTAAACTGCAATAACTATAATAAATAAAGGTGTTTTCTCATGGCGTCATTGGATAAAAATAGAAATTCTGTTATTTATTTTCCAAAAAACCACATCTTGACTTCGATACAATAAATAAAAGTTAACGTTGGACCGTCTCATAGTATATCGGTGGATAGTAATGGATCCAACAACAAATTTATCTCCATTTGGTCTTACCTTGGTAAGGTGCCAGCTTGTGGTAAGAAGCATAAGAACCTCCAACTACGAACACATCGGACAATAATCACGTATGTCTATCTTAGAAAGACAAAGGTAATGATTAGACCACCACTATGGGATCACGTGAAATGTTATGACATCTATGTTTAAGGATTTTTTATTTTGTCAAACTTGTCTTTTAAGTTATGTCTCTCTTATGCGAGCTTCGATTGAACGTCTCCACATTTTTTCTTCTTTTATTTGTGTATTCATTATTGTCGCTTTACATAGAGTAAAAATATATTTGCGTATATCACTCGCTACGTTGGCTATAGTAATATAATGTTTAAGAAAAGGAAAAAACAAAACTTTTCCGATCACAAGCTTGTTACCTTTTTTATTAGCGACGCACTAAAGCTATCTTAATAAATCTCTCATTATAAAAATGGTGTAAGGAGATGTGGTTTCGGAGTCGTAAATATGTAAAGACTTTGTCGATGACAACAATCATCATCTGATGTTAGTGGCTTGGATGGAGATCAGAGTCCCCTAAGAAGTAATTGGGCCACCAACAGGGTTTCTATTTTATCATAAAAGATTGTGGTTTTAACATGGCGTATATGTATAACTCTAATTTTGGTACATTTCTCCCATAGTGTAGTCTGTAATATAGAATATTAGTAATCATTTGTCGATAACCGATATGCATATTTTTTTTTCCTACCGATAATCGATATATTAGCATGATATATAGATACTTGTGTTTTCACAATAATAAACCAATATTTACCGGTCTCTATCGCGATCGCACCAGTTTTCGATACCTATCGACGATGATTGTACAGTTCATACCGTAAAGCTGTATGGTTTATTTAGTTGTATAATAATCACATATGACTATCATAAAAACACACAGGTAATGATTAGACTCTAGAATTTCAGGTTTTCTTTTAGTATTTTTTAGGTTTAACTTGTAAAATAAAAGGCTGAAAAGAAGCAAAGGCAGTCTACCTTTAACTCTTCTCTCAAGCCCCCACACTTGCTACACTCACTAAACGCTAGAGAGGGAGTTAGAGCCATGGCTGCCTAAGTTGTCTAGAGAGATAGGGAGGAGGATTTTGGTAGATTGTCAAGCTCGTGTGCGTCTTCGGCACATTTGCACTCCCAGGAGTTCCGGGGCCTCATTCCACTTTGTACGGACTCTAGCGCACGGAGAAGGAAGAGGACAACTAGCCGGATCAGATCTTTATATTTTCACTCTGGAGCCCTACGCAATTTAGTTCACCTGAAACGGAGGCCGAACGGCGGAGTTAGTCTGGTGCAAAGCGTCTGCTCCATTATATTGTCTGTTCTATGTAGCTCTAGTAGAGGGATACATTAGAGAACGACACGTAACCTTTGGAACTATCCTGTAGATCCTACTGTTAGCTGTCAGTAGGATGTTAGTTTAGGCCCAACCGCCGGGCCAAGCATTAATGACTTTGGGTCAAAGTTCGACGGTTTCACGTCAAGTCAACACTTTGTTTCCATTTTGTGTATTATAGGAGGACCCTCGGCCGCTAATCTAGCCGAGACCGGTCGTCTAACTTTTAGTCCTGAGTGTAGTACAGTCTGTTTTGTCTTATGTCAGTACGATAACAATTGCTGGCCGATGATTGGCTTGTCACATTGCTTTGACTTTGGAACTTGCAGTAGGACAAACTCTGGTTGTATAAGGCATTTGGGGCCGAAGGAGACAGGTTGCTTTTTTAGTACTGTCTCCTGAGAAAATCCCCAGAGAATTAAAATCAATCTTTCTGTTGGAGAACGGTTGCATTGTGTCGTTGACTCTATTGCCATCTTTGTTTTGGATTATCTTTTGTGGAGATCGTAGCACGCGTGGGTAGTGGTCACTATCTTCTCTTTGGGCGGTTTGGACTTTCGCTGTTTGAAACTAAGAAGAGTCTTGTCGGATCCTTGCGGTGGAACCGGGAGGGTTGAGGGAGACTCATGCCTGACTTCGGGGCCATTGGGATAGGTTTTCTTGTGCTGAGTTTGGTCATCGTTGCACTCCGGGGTATTTGAATTCGCTTCACCATTATCATTCATTTCTATCTCTAATTCCATTCTCTGGGGCAAGGTGATATTGTTTAATCTGAAAAGCCGATATTTGTTATTTCTATATTTCTGCGTGGGAGTTATTTGCACACTCTTGTGGTCATCTTTGGGTTTGTCCGGAGTTTTTGCGGAAAGGATCGGACGACTCTCATTTCCTTCCTATTCTTTGGAGAGTAGCTGGGAGTGTGGCATTTAGTGGGCTTCCAGCGGAGTAGCACAGTACTGAAAAGCAACCTGTCTCTTTAGGTTAAAGAGGATAGGTGCTCAGATCGGAGTACTTTTATAAGGGGATTTAGATCTTCTTCTCCAGTCAGCTATGGGGGGAGGAAAAGTCCAGGATAAGGATCTTCCGGGTGTCAGATCGGATGAGCAGGAGAGACAGGAAGCGGCGGCCCAGGAGGAAGAGTCACATGTGCTCGACGGAGCACCCCCTTTTGGCTCACCTGTACACATAGAGCGGTTTCTTAAGGGAGAGATGCCCCGGGGGGTTGCGGTCGACACTCCTCCTACGCACCCAGTGGGGAGATCCTCTCCTCCACCTCCTCCAGTCTTTTCCCCTGAAAACTTTCCGACATTGTCCGAGGCCGCCAGGGCTCGGGCTACGGAGAAGGTAGAAAGACAGACTTTTGCTCCCAAATCCCGTAGGAATGGTTTGGCTCATAAGGAAGCGGTCCCAAGCCACCCTCCCGAGGTGGTACGTTATACCCGATCCAAGGCTCCGATAGTGGAGACATACATGGATCCTGAACTTTTGTCGGATCCTAACCGACCCGGTCGTAAGGAGATTCTAGCCCTTCACAATATCCATGAATTGAAAGGAAAGAAGGAGCTGGTGCAGCGGGTTGCCAGAAGCGACCGAGCTCGGATCATATGCCCGGTGGGAGGAGTAATGGAGATCCTGAGTAGCTTGTCCGAAAGTGGCTCTCCCGTCTCAGTCCGAGAGCAACCGGAGATGCCGTCTATTCACCACAACAGCCCTCCATATCTCAGGAAACTACTACTAGTAGACCTTTTAGGGGCAGAGCCACTTCTCGGGGCCGGACCAGGGAAGGGAGTAGCAAGCGGAAGTTACCTGAGCCTAAGAGAGATTTCCGGTTAAACCATCGGGACAGCAAAGGTCTATTTGCTCTCCTGGTCAAAGAAGAGCCATTCTTTCCTTCTGCCTCAATTCCCCCAAGTTCCATGTCTCCTTCCGCACCAGTTGTCCGACCATCCGAAGGACTATGGCGTTCAAGGCCTACGGACCCCGAGGTACCCGGTTTGGGGCTTGCGGATCTCTCGCGTGTGGTGAGCAGCACCTAGAAATTGGTTGAGATTCTACGATCGCAGGATAAGGCTACGGCGGGGGCCGGACCCGTCGCAATAGATTGGGATGCCCTTGAAGAGGAAAGGAAGAGAGCATTGGAACAGGAGCTGATCCTGATACGGGAGGCTAGACGGAGATCTGGGGGAATCCTTAGTGGACAGGTAGCACCTCCTCGTAGAACCGGTCCCACGACGGAAGTACAACCTCTGGATCAGGCAACTCCTCCTGTCACGCGAGATCCCCGGACTTCACCAGAACCGAGACCAGAATCTCCTCTTCAGCGGGAAGGGGAGGAAACAACAGGGCCTAACAAAAAGGGGTTGGGTGCAGATTTGCCGAGTAATCCAGTAGCCACGGATACAGATCTCCCTACATTTGTCTCGGTCAAGGGATCTTCTAGCGTGGAGGTCGTGGTGCAGCTACAACCCGACCAGAGACTACACATTTCCCTCGGGCTTACCACTCCTCCTCCATCACCACCTCACGCCTCTTCTCCCTCGCAATCAATCTTCTTCGCGTGAGCAGTCCGTGGGTCACCAGGTCCACTTCGCCTATCCCCCAAACCAGACGTCTACTCGCCACCTCACAGACGGTCACCATCCTCTATTTCCGGAACTCCTCCTCCCGAAGATTCCCAGAGGCGACCTAGGAAGCAGACTCCTTTCAGGAAACAGTCACCTTCTCCTCCAAGCTCCCAGTCTTCACCTTCTCCGCCGTCATCCATTCTCGGGGAACTAGACCTCGTCTTCACATACCATCGGAAGAGGAAGTTCTCCGTCAAGCACGCGCTTCTCTTGGATATAGAGGAGCAGACGACTATCCAACTTTTTCAAGATCAAAACCTTCCTCAGCGCAGGGGGGGGGCACTGCTGGTACAACCGCCCTTCCTATTGGAGGAGGGACCGGTTCGGATCTCGAGGTAGCAAATCCTGGGGCAATCTCACCGACTCAGTTTGTCAGCCCGACCGGAAAGGCGTCCCCAAGGTTCACCAACCCTACCGAAGAAGAAAGGAGAATGGGAGACGTCCGGATTTTCACCGAAGACAACTCGAGAATTGCTTTCTCTGATTTTGAACTGCTGTGGAAATCCTTCACGCAGCCCGAAATTAACAAATACAGGGGAGGGGCCATTCCAGCAGATTTTGAAACCACCCTGTTTCCGATGATGGTAAATTATCTAGCCGGAGGAGCTTTGGCCGACTATAAGGAGCGTCAACCTTTGTTGATGGCCCCCAGTATCAAAATATTGGATCCGGATCAGGACGCCGAGGCTCTTCAGGCAGCAGTCGACCAGGCTGCCGCAGCCGCAGCTCCTCTCACCCCCAATTTCACCATGGATATGAAACTTCACGCCCATGGCAGGGCCTATGTTAACCACCTGCAGGCGGTACAGGCAGCCGAAGCAGCCACCAGGATGGTTGCCAATCCTAATCCCTGTACCACTCTCTGGACGCTCGGAGACTTTTTTACACAGAAAGGAACGAAACTGCCATCAACGACTTCACAAACTTCCGCTATTTGTAGAATGAAACTCCACAAACGCTGTTCAACCGCCTCGCCAGCCTCTGCCAGAAGACCAAACTGTCCACCATCGATACATCGGCTATGGCCACCAAGTATTGTGTCGCTGTTCAAAATTCCTTCGGGCCAACTGGACAGGTATCTCTGGACAATTGGAGTGCCAGCCAGGCTATACACAATTGGAATCCCACAATCCCTATTGAGCTAAGGGGGAAGTATACTACTGAGGGGTCAAAATGTGAAGTTTGTGGGTTCATAGGACACAAAGAAGGACAATGCTTTTGGAAAAATGGGGTTCCGAAGGAGATGATGCAGTATGCATTGTTTACAGGCGAAGGGGAAACTGCCGTTAATCCTCTGCCACTACAACTTTTGTATCCTTGGGGACGATCTCCAAATGACCCGGGCCCCAGGAGACTGACACCGAACACATCATTCAGCAACAGAGCACTCAGTTGGCCGCTTTGGCAACAGAACTGGCCGCTCTTCGACTGAGATCCCCTGCCCGCACTCCTCAACCTCTTACGCCGGCTCAGAAACTGCAGAAACAAAAACAAGAACTGCTACAAAAGCTAGCGGAGCTGGAGCAGCAGACACGTTGGGTGGAGATGATGATGACCTGATGGGTTGGGATATGGAGCCTCCAAAGGCTCATCATGCTAGGACATTTCTGTCCGGAGCATGGAACGTTGGTGTAGGGGACAGTCGATGGCAACTGCGCCATACAACGTCTTCCCAAAGAAAAGACAAACAACCGATGGAACAAAAAGACCACAGTCGCAAAGCCACCGGTCCCTTATCTTTTACCCCGCGAGCAGTCCTTCTGAACAGTAACATTGGACTGGGACTCAAGCCGACTAACCCGCCTCCTTTGGCTCCGAAGAAACTTCCTCTCGGTTTTGAAGATTACAAAAAGACACAGCCGAAAGAAAATACTTCAACCACTGAAACAGATCAGGAGTGGTTCGACAGATACATGGCTGAGAGATCGTCCACAGATCCGCCAATTACACCTCCTACGGGGAATTCTGACGCAGAAAGTGAAGAAGCAAGGGGGGGGGGAACATGAGAAATCGGAAGACAAGGCCTCACCCATTTGATCTCCCAAAGCTCTCCCTCTTTTTTCCAAACCGGCAGTTATGTTAGTACGACACTTGATGCCCTACGCCTTAACGCATGTCAAAAAGCTGGCTTCCTCCCACAATCTGCTCGAAGAAACCCTCTTTCAGGCATTAGGGGAAGAAATTCACACTAGGAGGAAAAGGGTCGCGTTGGCAGAACCGCCCAAGACAGTCTTCATGTCGGCAGAACCAAAAACCTATATGGCAGATAGGGATTATAAGACCCTTTCGGTGGCTCTTATTCTCAACAGGACGAGAAATTTTAAACTTAATGGATACGGCGGGTACCAGGATGCAGTGGTGGATACCGGAGCTCTTCCAAACTTAATAACTACATCAGCACTACAACAAATGCTCGATGAACTCCAGCCAAAAATCAGTCAAAGTGACATATGCTTGAGCACAGTTAGCAGTGGCAGCCAACCAGTATATAGATCATTAAAGCCATGGAAATCGAATTTTCTGACGACGCATGCCAGCACGTGCAGATTCGGCTTCCCTTCCTAGTGGTGGAAGGTAAGCAATTTGAAATTTTGCTGGGCATGGCTACGTGGACAAGGTTGAACATGTAGTTGAGTGTATGGAAGGAACAAATTACAGTCTCAAACCCTGAGGATCAGGAAGGCACAAAAGTGGTTATCCCCTTGGATTTGTGGAACCGGGGAAAATTGACTGTTCCGGTGTCTGGATGCTATCCCGTCTACTCTGCCTCAACTCCCTCGGAGCTGTTCAAATACTCTAATGATATCACTGATTTTATCTAGCAATTCCGTATTACCAAGCGGTGGGAAAGGGAGTATCAGAACCGATTGGTACAGATGGCCACATTTCGGAGGGAAGTGGAAAGGAGCTTAACTGCAATATCACCCGGAGCAGCAAAGGTCCCCCGGGCGGAACTTCCAACGGTTCCTAACAAAGAGAAAGACTTTAATCGACAAGTGGTGTCACTACAAATCCCGCTTTCAGGACTTAGGATTATCCGTATTTTCAAGCATTAGTTTCGATCTTGAAGCCGTCCTGAAAGTGTAGAAACTAATGGTTTTATTAGTATTTTCTAGGTCTGAAAAGAAATATAGAAGTCGAGGCAGTCTATCTCTAACTTCTCTCTCCAACTCTCAAACTTGTCGCAGTCACTGAGAAATTGGAGAGGAAGCTAGAGCCATGGCTACCTTGGCTATCCTGAGGTTTACGGGAATTTTATGTTAGGGTTTATTTATTTAATTAAAAGGTATTTGCCGGCGGGAGGATTTGATCCATGTACCTGCCGGCCGGCAGATAGGAAGTAGCCGGTAGCCTTAGCCGTTAAGTCTAGCAGTAGTGTTACGTACTATATAGTTTGATATTTATTTAAATGATTATGCGTGCGATAAACCATTTAACTGAAATGAATTACGGGATACATAGATCCAGTAAAATATAAATGTACGACTTACAGTACGGACACAAATCAGTACCGCGCATTTGTTTCGTAAATGAAACAAATACCGCGCATGTATTTATTACGGCTACGATTAAAGCCGACTTTAATCGGACGGCCGAGATTAGCGCCGAGATCGCAGAGGAAGATTTCGGTGGTTTGTCTCCATCGCCACATCGGATGACACGTGGCGAAATTCCGTTAGATTGTGGAATCTCCGGAGATTATGGCACCGAATCCGGATTTGACATGTGTCGACATTTTGGCCATGTCGTACAATGTCCGTACATAAAGTACACCGGCAGCTGTACTTTTGCGTACGGAACTCAATCTGATTGTTTCCGTACATCAGTAGATAGAGTCTGTGAGAGAGATAGGACTTAGAAAAATTAGAAGATAGGACCCTCTCTCCCAGAGAGCTTCTGTACAAAAGGTCAACTTTGACCCTCCATAACTTACTGCTCAGTGGAGCAAATTCAGAGATTCTTTTTGCTATCGACTCAGGGGAGTCTTGCCTTCACAGGAGTGAAGTTTGTCACAGTTTTTGTCTGCCAGGGTGGTAGTTATTTTTGCTTAAACATAAAGGGGTCAGGATTATCCTAGAGGCTTTTTGGAAGCTGTCCACTCTGAGGACTTATGGAGGTCTCAGAGTTACAGGTTATGGGCCCACCCTCTAGGGTACCAATCTTTAATGGAACTGGCTTCATATACTGGGAAAGTATGATGATAGGAGCTCTATGCGAAAAAAGGTTTTGGGGGATAGTGAGTGGACGATTCGGGCGTCCATCAAGTCTTGGAATTCCTCCAGGGTTTAAAGAAAGCAGATTCACCAGGAAAGAGGATTCACCTTCAACGGAGGAAACAAATGAAGGAGAGGTGGTGGACAAAGGAAAGGAGAAGGAAGCGACCACACCAATAGCAACTGGTTCAGCATTCATGTCACCTATTCCGAGGAACGAGTACAATGATACTGAAACCTGGGACTTCAACAATATGGCGGCAAAGCACTTCATCCTACGCCATCTCACTCAAGGCCTTGCATGTCCCCATTTGCAGGTAGAAAGGGCATCCGATCTTTGGATGGCTCTCATAGAGATGTACCGAAGTGGTACGATTCAGCAACAACATTTGGCTGATCAGAAAGTTAAAGAGTATGTATACAAAGGGGGAAATATGTTGGATTTTTGCAATGAACTTGCTACACTCTTCATGGAGTTAGAGAGTTAGGGAAAAGTTTTTAGTGATTATGAAAAGGTTAATTGTTTACTTATGAAGTTACCTAATGTGTTCGAGAACATAGTCAACCGTGTATAGGACTTGTCGGACTCAAGGTGGATATGGAACTCAGTGGTAGGGATGATTCTCGTTCGAGAGAATACGATTGAGATCCGAAGGGGAGGAAAGAGTGGCCAAGCCTTGGCAACAACGACCTATTAGAGGAACAAAGATTCCCGGAAACCAGTCGAAAACTATGGGGGTAGGGAGCAGAAAAAAACAGGCTGATGAGTTCGAACCAAGGGCTCCCAAAGGTTTATGTCATTTTTGTAAGAAACCGGGCACTATATGGCTGAGTGCAGTAAGCTAACCGAGCTTTGGTTAAAAGAGGGGCAGACCGGTGGTACCCCGAGAGGAAAGAAAAAGGCCCTTGTCACACAGGTACTTAAGGCAGAATCAGAGGAAGAAGACGATCAACTCTTTTTGGATGAGGAGTTGGAGGAAAAAAATGAGGTTGAAATTCCACGAAGGCAGAAATGTGCTTACACTGGATTGAAAGGTGAAGCAGGCTGGATTATAGATTCAGGTGCCTCCATGCACATGTGTAAGGATAGGCACCTGTTCACTAAGATAAGAAAGATTCCTACCGTAGAGATAGAGTACGGGGATGGGAGGATAGTCACCACTACTCTTGTAGGATCGATAGATCTGAAAGTGTTAGTAGAAGGAAAGACATCCATATTAACATTCTTCGATGTATTGTTTATTCCGGAGCTGAACAAAAACCTTATCTCTACATCCGTATTAGATGATAAGGGTTTTTGCACTAGCACTAGGGAAGGAGTCTTTACTGCTAGTTTTGAGGAGGATGTCTATTTCATTGTTGAGAAAGGTATCCATGGGATGTTTAGGCTCATCTTAAGTGATGAAACGAAATAACTTTATTATGCTGGTGTTCATGATATTATGATGTGGCATAAGAGGCTTGGGCATGTGAATCTAGATAAGTTAAGAGAGATGAAAAAGATGGGAGTGGTGGAAGGGATTCAGTTCAGTGAGAGTATGATATAAGTGATTGTAGTGGATGTGCTCAAGGTAAAGCACACAGATTACCCTTTCCTAAGTCAGCCACCTATAAGGGAGAAAAAATTCTAGATCTAGTACACACAGATATTTGGGGACCGGCTAAAGTGCCCTCACCGGGGGGGAAGAGATTTATGATGACTATAACTGATGATTGGTCTCGGTATTCCCGGGTATATTTTTTGAGAAACAAGTCCGAAGCTGAAGATTGTTTTAGACAATATAAAGCATGGAGGGAAAAACTCCATGAAACTCCAATCAAGAGAGTAAGGAGTGACAATGGTGGAGTGTATACTTCTAACCAGTTTGAGGATTTTCTGAGGGAAGATGGGGTTCAACACCAAAAAACAGTTCTAGAAAATCCTGAACAGAATGGGGTAGCTGAAAGGTTAAATAGAACACTAAGTGATAGTGCTAGAAGTATGTTGTCAGATAAAAAGATAGGGAAAAGGTTTTGGGCAGAAGCAATGAACTGTGCTAATTACCTCAAGAATAGAGTTCTTACTTCAGCTATAAAAGATCAAACACCTTATGAGAGATGGACAGGCCGGAAACCAGACATATCTCACTTAAAGGTTTTTGACAGTCAAGTGTTCAGTCTAGATACTGATCGGTCCAATTGGAAGCTAGATCCTAAAGGAAAACCAGGATACTTATTAGGATATGATAAAGATGTTAAAGGATATAGAGTTTATGATCTAAAAAGGGAAGATATAATCTTAGTAAAGCATCTAGTAGTTATGGATGAAGGAAAGTCTGTGGATCCCTTCAAATATACAAAGTCAGTAAAAATCAGATTTGAGTCAGAAAATTCCGATGACTTTGAGCTTCCTAACTATCCAGGTTTTAGAGACGATGACATTCTTGCAGGAACAAATCAGACCGAAAAGGACTCGGCTGTGGAAACTCTAGTGACAACTCTACTCGAAGCGGAAGACGTGGTGGAAATTGATTCAGAATCAAGGGATAGGGGAGAAGCCGAGTTTGTTCGAAAGAATCCACGAGAACCATCTATTCCGGCCTCAGATTTTGAGGGGGGGAGGAGAAGTAGCAAAAGACTGCAAGAAAAACAGGTTAATAACAAGGTAACTAAACTATCTCATCAAGATGAACCTCAAACTTATGGAGAGGCGATGACTTGTCCAGAAAGAAACCGGTGGAAGACAGCCATCAATGGGGAGATGGCTTCAATCATGGCAGCCGATACTTGGGAGCTGGTGGATTGTCCACCTAACCGAAAACCAATCGGTTGTAACTAGGTTTTCAAACTAAAACTGAACCCAGATAACACTATCGAGCGCTACAAGGCCAGATTAGTGGCAAAGGGATTTACACAAAAGGAAGGAATTGACTACGAGGAAACCTTTGCCCCGGTGGTCAGATTTCCCTCCGTCCGCATACTTCTCAGTTTAGCAGCGGCGGAAGACATGGAAGTGCACCAGATGGACATCAAAACAGCCTCTTTGCATGGAGAATTGGAAGAGGAGATCTTTATGCGACAACCCGAAGGGTTTGTGGAAGAAGGAGAAGAGAGTAAGGTATGCCGGCTGATTAAATCTCTTTATGGTTTGAAACAGGCGCCTCGACAATGGAAGAAGAAGCTTGATGAGTTTCTTACCGGTCTGGGATATATCCGGATCAGCTCAGATCACTCAATCTATGTTTTTGAAGATGAGGAAGGTATCATATTCATTGCAATTTATGTTGATGATTTGCTTGTTTTAAGTAAATCAATGGAAAAAAATAATAAACAGAAAACTGATCTTAAGAGGAGATTTGAAATGAAGGATATGGGTGGAGCAAAATATATTTTGGGAATTCAAGGGGAGAGAGACCGAAAAAGAAAAATTATAAGATTGACTCAAAAGGAAGCAATATAGAACATGCTTGAAAAATTTCAAATGGATAAAGCTAATAGTTGTACAACTCCAATGGAGTTGAAGAAGGGAAGTGAGGGGAGTGAGGAAGAAGGAGTCATAGTCTTAGAAGAGAAATTATCTCCAGAAGAACAGAAGTTCATGCAGACTATTCCTTACAGGCAAGTAGTGGGAAGTGTAATCTATTTTATGAATTATACCCGGCCGGATTTAGCTGCAGCTGTAGGAGTGCTGAGTAGAAGTCTAAATGCTCCCACTAAGAAGGATTGGGAGGCACCTAAGAGAGTTTTTAGATACTTGATAGGAACTAGGGATCTATGGGTGCATTTGGGTGGGGAGATTACTGACATCACTACTTGGAGCGATGCTAGTTATGGTGATGCTCCTATGAGGAGATGCACTTCTGGATATGTATTATATGTGGGTGATGGGGCTTGCTGTTGGAGTAGAAACAGCAAAAGGTTATTGCTCAGTCCACCATGGAGGCTGAGTATATGGCCTCTTGCTCTGCTGTAAAAGAATTGATGTGGGTCAAGCCTTTGCTTGGTGAGCTTGGTCACCTTAAGAGTGGTGTGCAGAAAATATTTTGTGATAATCAGGCAGCAATCGCTATTCCTGCCAATCCTAAACACCATTTTAAAGCCAAACACGTGGACATCAGACTCAGCTTTGTTAGAGAGAAAGTAGAAAACAAAATAATCAGTTTAGAGTACAGACCAGATAGTGAGATGGTAGCAGATATGATGACCAAACCTGTGCCTTCCCCTAAGCTAATTTTTTTGCAGGGAGAAGTGTGGTCTAAAATTAAAGATTGACTAGAAAATAAGGGGAGTGTAGAAACTAATGGTTTTATTAGTATTTTCTAGGTCTGAAAAGAAATATAGAAGTCGAGGCAGTCTATCTCTAACTTCTCTCTCCAACTCTCAAACTTGTCGCAGTCACTGAGAAATTGGAGAGGAAGGTAGAGCCATGGCTACCTTGGCTATCCTGAGGTTTACGGGAATTTTATGTTAGGGTTTATTTATTTAATTAAAAGGTATTTGCCGGCGGGAGGATTTGATCCATGTACCTGCCGGCCGGCAGATAGAAAGTAGCCGGTAGCCTTAGCCGTTAAGTCTAGCAGTAGTGTTACGTACTATACAGTTTGATATTTATTTAAATGATTATGCGTGCGATAAACCATTTAACTGAAATGAATTACGGGATACATAGATCCAGTAAAATATAAATATACGACTTACAGTACGGACACAAATCAGTACCGCGCATTTGTTTCGTAAATGAAACAAATACCGCGCATGTATTTATTACGGCTACGATTAAAGTCGACTTTAATCGGACGGCCGAGATTAGCGCCGAGATTGCGGAGGAAGATTTTGGCGGTTTGTCTCCATCGCCACATCGGATGACACGTGGCGAAATTCCGTTGGATTCTGGAATCTCCAGAGATTATGGCACCGAATCCGGATTTGACATGTGTCAACATTTTGGCCATGTCGTACAATGTCCGTACATAAAGTACACCGGCTGCTGTACTTTTGCGTACGGAACTCAATTTTGATTGGTTCCGTACATCAGTAGATAGAGTCTGTGAGAGAGATAGGACTTAGAAAAATTAGAAGATAGGACCCTCTCTCCCAGAGAGCTTCTGTACAAAAGGTCAACTTTGACCCTCCATAACTTACTGCTCAGGGGAGCAAATTCAGAGATTCTTTTTGCTATCGACTCAGGGGAGTCTTGCCTTCACAAGGGTGAAGTTTGTCAGAGTTTTTGTCTGCCAGGGTGTTAGTTATTTTTGCTTAAACACAAAGGGGTCAGGATTATCCTAGAGGCTTTTTGGAAGCTGTCCACTCTGAGGACTTATGGAGGTCTCAGAGTTACAGAAAGCTGGATACCATGTAGAAACTTACTCAGCAGTCGAGATTGACCCGGACGCCCGTGCTGTTAGTGAGTACCGCCTGCAACAGCTGCACCAACTTTACCCCTAGCAACTCCTGGTGTGCGCCATGCGTAACTCTCATCGCACGCTTCCCCAGAATGTGGATAATATCACAGATTCCCATTTGGAAAAGCTCGGAAGGGTAGACCTGGTGGTCACTAGATGGCCATGCCAGGGGTATTAATTAGCAGTACAAGGCCGAGGACACCAGGACGTCCGTAGCAGAACTTTCTTTCAAATGACCAGATTAATAACAGGGTTACAGGAACGCGAGGACACACCAGTGGGGTACGTCTTGGAGAACGTTCACCCCATAGATGATAAGAGAAAACAGGTGGTCAACAGCTGGATCCAAGTGACCAAGGTTCTAGGGACTCCCATAGTGTTTGATGCAGCTCAGATCGGATCGAGAGCCCACAGAGTTCGGGCATATTGGACCAACTTGGTTCCCCTTCCAATCCTCTAACAGCTGTTGAAAACACAGGTTAGGGATCCCAACATTACGGTCCAAAAGATCCTCGGACCGGGGCGAATGGCCACACCGGTGATCACAGCCGACAAAGCACCCTTCTTCTGTTGTAATAAGCCTGGGTATCCACGTAGGGCCCTACCAACTCTAGTATCTTTTCCTAACAGCCACGCTTACCGAAAGAACGCACCAGGAATGATCTTTGACAGTACAATCGCCACGTGCACAACACCGAATATTACAAAACGGGAACAAGCAATGGGGTTTCAACCGGGAACCAGAGCTGCGCAAGGGGTATCGGCCCCAACAAGGTGCACTTTAATCGGACAAAACATGGATTTAAATGCAATTACCTGGGTGCTGAAACATTCTCTTGCATTCTCAATCCTTTAGTCTCCACAATCACGTACAACATACCTTCAAGCTCCACAGTTGCTGGCCATGCAAAGAACTCTAAAGCTTGAGGGGGGGAGAGAGACAAGGAGGGAAAAATTCACATTCACCAAATTCCCAGGAATTTCCTCAGTGGGGTGGAGCAATGACACACTAGACCCAGGAGTTTCCTTAGTGGGGGGGAACGGAGTCTCAGAACAGGACAGCTTAGAGGAAGTTGTCAGCACCAGCGTTTTAACAACCGAACAAGGGACAGACCCACTGGTAGAGCTGAACTTCGACATCTCTCTTTTGGGGAGACCACCGGAAGCATTGGCGGCAGTGGAACCCGGGAAGATGGACTGGACTCTAGGTGAACAGCTAGAGCGACAGCAGAAGGCCCGGCTCTCCAAGCTGTTACAAGAGAACTGGCAGGTATTCGCCTGGTCTGACATAGATGTAGGGATCTATAAGGGGACTCCTTTTCGGATTGACCTGATCGACGAGACGCCTACTGTTTGGCAGAAACAATACCCTCTCAATTTCAAGGAGAAGGAGTTTATCACTTCAAAGGTGCAGACTTTGGTGGAAGCTAGGCTGGTTCAAGAGAGTACAGGACTACATGGTTTTGCCTCACCAACCGTGCTCCCGCCAAAGAAAGACTCCTCCGGAAAAAACTGTAGATTTCTGGATGTGTGGGGACTATCAGATGCTCAACGTGGCAACTGTCTCCGACCGTTATCCGATGCCCACCCCGGAAGAGATATTCGACTCTCTTGTTGGGGCCACCATTTACTCTACTTTGGATATGAAAAATGGATTCCACCAGATTGCAATGGATCCGAAACACCGAGAGAGGACTGCTTTTTGGGCGAATCTAGGCTATATGAAAAGGTGTACATGCCATTTCGCCTCAAGAATGCACCAGCAAATTCCAACGGGCCATGGACGAGGCTCTCTGGGGTATTGACTTCGCACGCTGTTATATCGACGATGTTATCATTTTCTCCAAGACATTCGAAGAACACTAGGAGCACATACACATCGTTCTCCGGGCACTCCAAGCAGCGGGCTTGAAGTGTCACCCGGGGAAGGGCATCTTTGGGGTGCAGAAAATTATTTATCTAGGTCATGAGGTGACTCCCGGGACAGTGGGTCCCCACATGGTTAAGGTGGCAGCCCTAGACGATCTTCCACCACCTCAGGACATTTCTGCTCTTCGTACTTTCCTGGGCCTTGCCAACTATTACCGGCGGTTTATTCCTGAATTCAGTAGCCACGCTCAGCCATTGAACCAATTGTTGCAAAAGGACTAGAAGTGGCAGTGGAAGGAAGAACAGCTGATAGCGTTCCAATTCCAGAAGGATTCCCTCAAACAGCATCCTGTGCTCCGGATGCCCGATCACCAGCGGCCTTTTCTCCTTTATACAGATTGGAGCAGGTTCGGATTGGGAGCAGTTTTGGCTCAATTGGACGACGCAAGGGCTGAGTATGTAGTTGCCTACGTAAGCCGGAGTAATAACAGAGCCGAGGGGAATTACAGCAGTTACCATGGGGAATTACTCGCCGCGGTGTGGGCCATCTAGCACTTCCGGCCTTACCTCTATGGAGTACACTTCACCCTTATTACGGATCACCAGCCCCCCAAATGGATCATGGAGAACAATAAGTTGACGGGAAAACTGGCCAGATGGGTTCTCATCTTGCACGAATATGATTTCAACATCATCCATAGAGCCGGGGAGATTCATGGGAATGCTGACGGACTCAGCAGGAATTCGGACCCTTCCACCAGAGACTCTACTAGGGCGCGGCATGACGAGGACCCTGAGCTCAGCTTGGGACTTATCCGGGCTTCCTCTACTTTTATTTGGTTGCCTCGGGCCAAAGGAGAACTATCAACTTTTGCTGTTGATGTGGAGGGGCAGGCCCCCATTGGAGCCGGCCGGAAGGTTATATGGAATGACAACGATTCCCTCCAATCTATCCAAAAAGGCTCTCCTCTATCCCACATTGCAGGAAGTCAATTGTCCTGTGTTCAGAACCGAATGGCGGCTTATGAATGGGACCGAGACACCCTTCTCCGGAAATGGGCCGATGGGACGAGGAAAGTGGTCCCTCCTCCAGCAGATCGGGAAACGCTCATCGTTTGGCTTCACAAACAATGCGGTCACTTCGGACAGAAACGAAACACCTCGCTAGTCACAAGGTCGTATTGGTGGCATTGGTTGCGGGCCCAAGTCAATCGTGTGGTGCAGATGTGCCCTTCCTGTGACCGGGTAAAAGCAGCTTTTAACAAAAAAGGTGGGACTGAGCTTCAGTCCCTCCCCGTCCGGGGGACGTTTTACAGATGGTCACTGGATATAATAGGACCACTTCCCACTAGCTGGAGGGGGAACCGTTTTGTTCTGACAATGATTGAACACTTCTCCAAATGGATTGAATTGGTGGTTTTTCCCCGAAAGGAGCCTAAAGCCATCGCGTACGCATTCATGCAGAGAGTGTTGTCTCAATTTGGAGCACCGGCCAAAGTTTTGACTGATCAGGGGTCAGAGTTTGCCGGAGAATTTTCTAACCTTCTGGAGAAGTGCCTCATTGACCACAGGTTAACCAGCCGAGACCACCCCCAAGCGGACGGATTGGCGGAGAGGTGCGTATAGATAGTGAAGAGGTCACTACGGAAGTATGCGGTGGAAGAGGATTTGGGGGAATGGGACACACGAGTGCCTTGGATTGCCATGGGGTACCGGTTCAGCAGGCAGGCATCTCTCCACTCCTATAGCCCTTACTTCATTCTCTTTGGCAGACATCCCATTCTTCCAAAGGCTGCGTCGCCTCAGGCGGTTGTGCTTCCGGAGATGGACAACCGGGGGACTGTAGAGAAACTGATTGTCGACAGGGCCAAGGTATTTCAGCGGGAAATACCTCTGGCCATGGGCAATTTACAGGCTGCTCAGCACAGATATCAACTATGGTATTCCTAACAACGGAGCGACAATTATGTCCCCCGGCAACGGCGATTTGTGCCCGGGGATATTGTGTATCGCATGCAACAGAAGAAGGATACTTTGGACATTTCGGCCGGACGGGTGATTGTGAAAGTTGTGGAGGTCTCAAACAAAGGGGTTCTTACCTTGGAGGGGAAGGATGGCCGCAAGATTAAAGAAAATCAGATCAATGTGGCCCCTTGCCATCTGCGAGGGTTAGAGGATGAACCCACTTTCCACCTCACTTACTTTGCAGACCCTCCAGCCTGTTCCTCTGCCTGCCATGTGTCCTCGGTACCCAACCTCCTGTTGGTGTGTGAACACTGTCACCAGGGGTGGCATGACTGCTGCCTACCTCTGAATTGGGAGCCCCGCTCTCGACCCGCAAGACCGTGGTTCTGTGGGGACTGCGAGTTTGGCGGCTAATCTGTCTAATCCTCTTAGTCACGTGGGACTAAGAGGGGGGGGGAAATCTGGGGGGGTTCACGGTACTTTTCTTTTCCACCCCATTACTCCTTACTATCTATGCATCACCCTAAAGGGGGGTAATGAACAAAGATGGGCATTGTCACGGATCCGGGGAAGCATCAGCATTTGGGGTGGATTGCAGGTTTCTCATGCACACCTCCTTGGACATCTTACCTGATCCTCCCGGTTCCCAGGCATGCTCAACTGGTGTCAAGCTCGTGTGCTTCTTTGACACATTTGCACTCCCAGGAGTTCCGGGGCCTCATTCCACTTTGTACGGACTCTAGCGTACGGAGAAAGAAGAGGACAACTAGCCAGATCAGATCTTTATATTTTCACTCTGGAGCCCTACGCAATTTAGTTCACCTGAAACGGAGGCCGAACGGCGGAGTTAGTCCGGTGCAAAGCGTCTGCTCCATTATATTGT
>JBBHKE010000055.1:167841-216788 GCA_037447655.1 Zygnema cylindricum | reverse complement strand
ATAAAGCTAGATTGGTTGCTAAGGGATTTAGCCAAAAGGAGGGAATTGACAATGAAGAGACTTTCTCTCCTGTGGTTGGCTTTCCTACTGTTAGAGTTTTGCTATCTCTTGCTGCAATAGATGATATAGAATTGCATCAGATGGATGTTAAGACGACTTTCTTGCATGGTGATTTGGAGGAAGTAATTTATATAAAGGAGCAAGAGATGTATGCAGAAAAAGGGAAAAAAAATCTGGTTTGTAAACTGTTGAAGTCCCTGTATGGTCTCAAACAGGCTCAAAGACAATGGAACCTGAATTAGATGAGTTTTTAACAAATCTTGGCTTTACCACGATACGTTCAGATCACTCAGTCTATGTAATGCAAGGTGAGGATGGAGTGATTTATGTGGCAGTATATGTAGATGATTTGCTGTTGATTAGAAAATCTATCAATGAAATCAATAAAATATAATCAAATCTGAATTCTCGGTTTGAAATGAAAGATTTGGGTGAGGCTAAGTATATTCTAGGAATTCAGGTAAAAACAGATAGGAAACAAATAATTATTTATCTAACTCAGAAAGAAGCAATCTGGAACATGCTAGAAAAGTTTGGCATGTCAGAAGCAAAGGGGAGTGCCACCCCTATGGAATTCAGGCAAAAGTTGGAGGGTATGGAAACGGATGGTGGTGTTTTGGATGATGATTTTTTGGATTCACGGGAGGCAGATTCTATGTTATCCATTCCTTACACGCAGACTCTCAAAAAGCCTCATCTATTTCATGAACTGTACTCATCTTGACATCGCAGCTGTAGTTGGAGCCTTGAGCCGAAGCTTGCAAAATCCGAGGAATTTGGACTATAAAGCAACAAAGAGAGTTCTGCGCTATCTTGCAGGAACTCAAAATCTTAGACTCTCTCTCGGTGGAGAGGAAGTCAAAATTCATACATGGAGCGATGCGAGCTACGGAGATATGCCCAGCAGACGCTCCACCACCGGATACATATTGAAGATCGGAAGTGGAACTTGCTATTGGAGCAGCAAAGTTCAGAAGGTAACAGCTTAGTGTACCATGGAGGCTGAGTACATGGCTACTAGCTCGGCAGTTAAGGAGTTACTTTGGGTTAAGTCTCTTCTCCAAGAGCTTCTATTTATGCAATCTGGACCACAAATAGTGTTGTGTGACAATCAGGCAGCAATTGCTATTGCATCTAATCCTTATCATCACTTTAAGAGTAAGCACATTGATATCAAGCTACATTTTGTAATAGAAACGGTGATGGGAAAAGTCCTTAAGTTGAGTTATTTACCGGATGAGCAAATGGTGGCTGATATGATGACAAAACCCTTACCTGCTCCAAAATTGAAGTTCTGTAGAGAGGCATGTGGACTGAGTGACTAGCAGAGTCTAAAGCTTTAAGGGAGTGTTGTTTTTAGAAAGCTTTAGTCCTCTCTATGCCTCAGCTGTGAGGGAGAGAGAGCTATTCAGGACTTAAGCTATTTTTGGTTGAGTTCGGTTCAGTGGTTACCAAAATTAGTGTGACAGTGAAGTTGGGAGTTCACGGTTCATTCACACTTGGGACACGCGTCGTCACTTGAGAGAAATGCGTGAGTATGTCCTCCGTGGACGTACGAAAATTCGGCAGGACCACGGGACTTCGTGAAGTCAGTTCTACGCTGCCAAATCCTCTGATCGGACGGCTGACAGCCGCCGGCAACAAATACTGACAAAGCGTGACTAGATCACTATCACTTTACATTGTCTAAACTTCAGTGTAAATATTTGGTAGAATAGAATTTTGTCTGTAGTGAATTAGTTGTTTAGTGTTGAGAATGTGGTTTATGACATACCTTCAATACACAGGTATACTCACAGTATTTGTTGTGTTAGAATGTTATATGTACGGCTGGAATGCCTCCGTACAGATTAGTGTAGTTTTGGTGTATAGAAGTAGGAATTAGAAAATTTGATTCATTATGAACAAATGATATGAAAACTGTAAACTCAGTTTTATGTAATTTTTTTTCAGCATATCTCACAATTCTTTAAAAGGAATTCATTGAAATTGTATTTGTGTGTTCCTCTGTATATTATCTACAATGTGTTAATTTTTCATGACCATTGGACCATTCATATGAAAGTTATAGTCTGTCAAAGTTGCTATTCAGCCATCGGTATTTGTGGAAGCTTCCTCTTTTGATTTGTTCTACGATGACTACTGCTGCATCTTTTTCATCTTCATACCAGTAGTTTTCTCAGAACAGGTCTGGGCCGCTACAGAATTGGATTAACGATAATATCGTATTGAAATTTGGTTAAGTCCGCCCGATTGGCTTATTGATGTGTTAAATGGATCATTAGCGGAAATGTGCCGGTTTTATCGAAATGGCCGGGCTTTTAGTAAGCTTATGATATCGCCAGACGCCATGACATATAATGCTCATTGCAGCGAATTGTGGGATGCATTGAAATCTTCTTATGTTAAAGCTAGTGATCAGCATGAGATTATAACTGCTAGTCAGATCTATGAGTATAAGTACACACGTGGTAGCATGGTGGAATACACGAATCAGATCTATGAGTATAAGTACACAGGTGGTAGTATGGTGGAATACACTAATCGGTTTCGAATGTTACTGTCAGAAAATGCATGTTCTGGGGGGACTTTCTCCCCTTATCATCAAGCCATGATTCTCCTAAAGGGGCTAACTAATGAATATAAAGGAGCCTCAGATGAAATAAAAAAATTGTCTAAACCTCTTTGGAATTTGCAAACAGCTATAGAGTTTATCTTGGCAAAAGAGGCTACTCAGAAAGTTTTAGGATTGAGCCAGCTAACATTTACTATTCGATTCCGAGGAAAGTGGATATCTGTTGTCTTTTGACTGATCTCCTGACCGCGCGGTACTTCTGAAAGCATTGCTATAAAACGAGCAAGCCCCGCTGCCAACGAAACGGTTTTTCTCCCAATGGCGGCCCGGATGCGGCCAAGAGAAGCAGCCAGTGCGAAGCTACAACATAAACAGGACAAGGCAACCACGATTATATTTGATATGGTCCGTACGGACAACGCAACGTCTGATATTCTTAATGTGATTCTGTACTGGATAGAGCAACTGCGATAGATACGATTCTAGTCAACTTAGTGGGAACTCAGTGGTAACTTAGTGGGTAGCTCAATGGTAGCTCAGTGGTAGCTCAGTGGTAGCTCAGTGGTAGCTTAGTATTAGCTTGGCAGCTTGACGTACCTCTCAGGTACACTAGTATTGCCGGTACAACACAAGTATAAGACTTAGGACTCATAACATATAATGAATCCAGACTTCCAAGTAGTAAAACTGCAGACAGTTTTTGGGAAACTTCTGAGTCTTATATCTTGAGTGTTGTTGGGTCAATTGTGTTGAAACTTTGGGAGTTGTCAGTGTTTATGCTACTCTATATTTTCTACAATGTGTTAATTTTTCATGACCATTAGTTCATTCATATCAAAGTTATAGTCTGTCAAAGTTGCTATTCAGCCATCGGTATTTATGGAAGCTTCCTCTTTTGATTTGTTCTACGATGACTACTGCTGCATCTTTTTCATCTTCAGTACCAGCAGTTGTCTCAGAACAACAGGTCACGGGCCCGCCTTCACAAATTTCGGTCTTTGATGGACGGGAATATCTGTATTGGGCAGATTTGGTTAAGTCTTACTTCAAGCAAGTGAAACTTATTGATGTGTTAAATGGATCATTAGCAGAATGTGATGCCAGTTTTGATCAGAAAAATGACGAGGCTTTGCATTTAGTAAAGCTTATGATATCAAAAGAATTGCATATGACATATATTAATGTTTCAAAGGCATCAGAATTGTGGGATGCATTGAAATCTTCTTATGTTAAAGCTAGTGATCAGCATGAGATTATAACTGCTAGTGAGATCTATGAGTATAAGTACACACGTGGTAGCATGGTGGAATACACGAATCAGATCTATGAGTATAAGTACACAGGTGGTAGCATGGTGGAATACACTAATCAGTTTCAAATTTTACTGTCAGAAAATGCATGTTCTGGGGGGACTTTCTCCCCTTATCATCAAGCCATGATTCTCCTAAAGGGGCTAACTAATGAATATAAAGGAGCCTCAGATGAAATAAAAAAATTGTCTAAACCTCTTTGGAATTTGCAAACAGCTATAGAGTTTATCTTGGCAAAAGAGGCTACTCAGACAGTTTTAGGATTCGGTTAACTAGCTGTAGCATTTACGGCTCAGTTTCAGAGGGAAAGTAGATATCAAGGGAATCAGTTTAATCCTTAGTTTGAGAAATGTGTTTATTGCTATACTGATGGTCACTCCTTCAGAGCTTGTCCTTTGTATATAAAAGATCTTGAAATAGGTACCATTCGGAAAGGATGGAGACACCACGGACCTCCCATTTCCCAAAAACCTCCGAATAAAACTGTTGCATTTTCAGCGGAGGATACGGAATTGAAGAATAAAACGACCGAGGAAATGACACCTGATGTGATCAGTTTTCGAAAAACTGATGACAAAGAGTTGTTCGCTCTTGCCAAACTTAACATGATGTAAGGAGAAAAGGACCTCGGATGGATAATGGATTTCGCCTGCTTTTCACAAATGTGCTGGAACAAGTCTTGGTTTAAGGAGATGTCTTCTATTCTTTTATGTCAGATCTTTTATGCTTGTGGCTATGCGGTTGAATCAAATGCCAAAGGAAACATAGATATGGATTATGTGATGGATGGAAAGGTTGTTAAGAGAACTTTGTATGATGTCTTGTATGTTCCAAAGTTCAAGAAAAATTTGTTTTCTACGTCTGTAGCTGAAAGCAAAGGCTTTGAGGTTCTCCAGGAAAATGGCAAAAAAATAGTGAGCAAGAATGGAAGAGTAGCTCTAGTAGGAACTAGAGGCCCAAACTTTTTGTACCGCATGGACCTGGCTAACAAAAATTGATTTTGCGTACTCTAGTATCCTATGTGATTATGTTTTGTGGTATAAAAGACTTAGTCATCTTCATCATGAGAGACTTACTAAGATGATAAAGCATGACATGATAGAGGGAGTCAAGCTTGGTTAACAAGAGTCTCATGTGTGTGATGGTTGTGCTCACGGAAATTCAGAAGCTTCCAACATAACAAGTTTCTGATCACCGAGCCACAGATGTTCTTGGTATTATTCACTCTGATGTTTTCGGCCCTTCAAAGGTTCCATCTCTGGGTGGCAGCCGCTTCTTTGTCACCTTTACAGACGATTACTCTCGGTATAGTTGCATATAGTTCATGAAGGAGAAGAGAGAAGTCTTCACTCACTTTAAGCACTACAAAATCTGGGCGGAGAAACTTCACGGCAAATCTATTCTTGCTTTGCGGGCGGAAAATGGTGGAGTGTATGTAACTCATGCCTTTGCTGATATTTCGAAAGAAAATGGCATCTCTCGTGAATTTATTGCTCCGTACACATTGGAAATAAATGGTGTTGCCGAGAGACTTTATCGGACTTTGACTGAATGAGTTCGATCTATGATGGCCGATAAAGCTGTGGATCCAGAGTTTTGGGGGGAAGCTTTTCAGTGTGCTTCCTACATCAAAAATAGGGTGGAAACCCGGGTTGTTAGGGGTAAGACACCATATGAAGTTTAGACAGGCAAAAAGCCAAATGTTAGTCATTTTAGAGTTTTTGGTAGCAAATGTTTTATCTTCGATAATCTTCCTAATTGGAAGCTTAGTCCAAAATCTGTACCTAGTGTCTTTTTAGGCTATGATGATGAATCTGCAGGCTATAGAGTGTATAATCCTCAGAGAGGATGCCATTAAACAGCCAAGAATATTCAGATTAAAGAAGAAAGTCAATCAGTTGACGTTTTTAGCATGGATGCAGCTGAAAGGAATGAGAAAATACAAGAGTATATCATTCTTGAGCAGGTACCTTTTACTCCATCCTCTTCAACTTCTTCTACCTCTCTCCCAAATGCCTATGGGCCGTCTAATACTCCTTCTGGAGCTACTCCTTCTGTCGATGCTCCTCCCAATACCACTTCTGCACCAGGGAACCAACAGCCCCACGATTTTTCCTTCGAGGGACCGAAGAGAGTGCCTTTTCCCCAGGACCGCTTCATTCATGGTTCAAACCATTGATCTCGCCGCAATTTAGATAAAGTCAATTACGAGTAAACTAGAACTTTGGAGCTCCCACCAACCGAAAGCTATTGTTGAAGTGGGTCTCTTAAAATTAAATCCTGATAATAAATTGAGAGATAAAAGCTAGACTGTTGCTGGGATTTGAAAAGGAGGGAATTGACATGAGACTTTCTCTCATGGTTCGCTTTCCACTGGCTTTGCTATCTTTGCTGCAGAGATAGAATTAATGATGATGTTAAGACGACTTTCTGCATGGTGATTTGAGGAAGTAATTTATATAAGCAGCTAGAGATGCAGGGGCACCGTACAAACTGTGAAGTCCCTGTATGGTATGAAACAGGCTCCGAGACAATGGAACCTAAAATTATATGAGTTTTTAACAAATCTTGGCTTTACCAAGATCAGTTCAGATCACTCAGTCTATGTAATGCAAGGTGAGGATGGAGTGATTTATGTGGCAGTGTATGCAGATGATTTGCTGTTGATTAGCAAATCTATCAATGAAATCAATAAAATAAACCCAGATCTGAATTTTCGGTTTGAAATGAAAGATTTGGGTGAGGCTAAGTATATTCTAGGAATTAAGGTAGAAACAGATAGGAAACAAATAATTATTTATCTAACTGAGAATGAAGCAATCTGAACATGCTAGAAAAGTTTGGCATGTCAGAAGCAAAGGGGAGTGCCACTCCTATGGAATTCAGGCAGAAGTTAGAGGGTACGGAAACAGATGGTGGTGTTTTGGTTGATGATTTTTTGGATTCAGCAGAGGCAGATACTATGTTCTCCATTTTTTATAGGCAGATGTCAAAAAGCCTCATCTATTTCATGAACTCTACTCGTCTTGACATCGCAGCCGCAGTTGGAGCCTTGAGCCGAAGCCTGCAAAATCCGAGGAATTCGTACTATGAGGCAGCAAAGGGAGTTCTTCGCTATCTTGCAGGAACTCGAAATCTTAGACTCTCTCTCAGTGGAGAGGAAGACAAAATTCATACATGGAGCGATGCGAGCTACGGAGATATGCCTAGTAGAGGCTCCACCACCGGATACATTTTGAAGATCGGAAGTGGAACTTGCTATTGGAGCAGCAAAGTTCAGAAGGTAACAGCTCAGTCTACCATGGAGGCTGAGTACATGGCTGCTAGCTCGGTAGTTAAGGAGTTACTTTGGGTAAAGTCTCTTCTCCAAGAGCTTCTCTTTATGCAATCTGGACCACCGATAGTGTGGTGTGACAATCAAGCAGCAATTGTTATTGCATCTAATCCCAGTCATCACTTTAAAAGTAAGCACATTGATATCAAGCTACATTTTGTTATAGAAACGGTGATGGGAAAAGTCCTTAAGTTGAGTTATTTACCGAATGAGCAAATGGTGGCTGATATGATGACAAAACCCTTACCTGCTCCAAAATTGAAGTTCTGTAGAGAGGCATGTGGACTGATGACTAGCAGAGTCTAAAGCTTTAGGGGAGTGTTGTTTTTAGAAAGCTTTAGTCCTCTCTATGCCTCAGCTGTGAGGGAGAGAGAGCTATTCAGGACTTAAGCTATTTTTGGTTGAGTTCGGTTCAGTGGTTACAAAATTAGTGTGACAGTGAAGTTGGGAGTTCACAGTTCATTACACTGGGACAGCGGTCACTGGGAGAATGCGTGATTATGTCTTCGTGGACCTCGGAAATTGAGACCACGGGACTTCGTGAAGTCAGTTCTACGGTAAAATCCTCAATCGGCTGACAGCCGGCCAACAAATACTGTCGAGGCGACAAGATCACTCTTTACTTGTCTATTTGTTAAATTTGGTAGAATAGAATTTTTTTTGTAGTGAATTAGTTGTTTAGTGTTGAGAATGTGGTTTATGACATACCTTCAGCACACAGGTATACTCACAATATTTGTTGTGTTAGAATGTTATATGTACGGCTGGAATGCCTCCGTAGAAATTAGTGTAGTTTCGGTGTATAGAAGTAGGAATTAGTGAATTTGATTCATTAGGAACAAATGATATGAAATTTGTACACTCAGTTTTATGTAATTTCAGTTCTGCATATCTCACAATCTGTGAGCGGAATTCATTGAAATTTTGTTTGTGTCTCCTCACCTTTTAAGATTTGAAGGTGAGAAGTTGCTAAGCTTGGGTGAGGTGCCTTGGAATGAAGTTCCTGGCATTCATGTTGGTGTACTTCCACATCTGAAGTTCGTTTTCCTCTTCCACATCTAAAGTTCGTTTCCCTCGGTCTTCACGGCCACCACTCCGGGTGCCATGGCAATGAAGTGAGAGGTGTCTCCTTTCGTTTCCCCTTTTCGGACACAATGCTTTGTCTATCATCTTTCTCCTCTGTTGGAGCAGATCGTGTTGCAGAAAACCTCACTCCTCTAAACCCTGGTGGAGTTCCTTGAGAGGGACGTTTCACTTGTCCACTAACAATACCCCAGTATTGTTTCTCACATAATGCCCTTGTCATCATAGCTTCCCAGAAAATGAATCCAAATCCGTTGAATATGGGCAACCTAGAGGGTGGGCCCATAACCTGCAACTTTGTGTCCTCCATTTGGACCAAAAAATTGAGGAAGCCTCTAGGTAGTTTTTCACTGATTCATTATCAACGAGAGCAATTGCTACCCAACCAGATAAATAGATAATTTGACTGCACCCTTATGCAGTCTAGACTCCCTTGAGTCCACAGCAAAAAGAATCACTCAAACGCCTAACTAGGCGATTAATTATGGAGTGGCAAAGATGCCAATATTTATACAAGCTTGTTGGGAGAGAGGCCGCTACCTCCTCAATCCACTAAGTCCTAAACCCTCTCACAACTCCTATCTACTGATGTACGGAACCAATCAGAAGATTGTACAGTACAGAAACATACTATGGCCGATGTACTTTCTGTACGGCTTGTGTACGACAAGGCCATGGAGTGGACGCTGTCTTCTCCGGAACGAACCTCATGCTTCCCGGGATTCTCGCTTTCCAATGACATTTTGCCACGAGTCGCTAAGTCATGTTACATCCGAAAACCGCCAAAGCAGCTTTTACGGGATCTCGACGATGATGTGAGCCGTCTGATCCAAACCGGCTTTAATTCCCAGCCGTTCAAAAAACAAATGTCTGGTACATTTGTTTCGTGCGTATTTAATTTCCCAACTAGTTTTTATGTACCCTTTTTTTAATTTCGTTAATCTAATTAGTCGTCTATCTAGTGTTTTAAATAGCTGTCGAACCCCATGTATCCTAACGGACTACTACGACAGACTGGTAAGGTTTGACGGCTACGCCTCGCCCTACCGGTCGGAGGTTCGAGTCCTGCCGGACTAAACCTTTTTAGTTGAGAGTGACTTGGGTCACTCTTAAGCCCTGCCTATTGAGCTAAGGCAGCCATGGCTCCACCGCCCTCTCTCTCCTTCAGTCACTACAGCAAGTATGGGGGCTAAAGAGAGAAGGTGGAGGCAGGCTGCCTCTGCTTTTTCTTTTCCTTTTTATTTTAATTAAGACCTAGAAAATACCTCCCCTAAATCTAGTGATTTCAACATTAATATTTGTGGAGCATTTATTCTTCATTAAAAACAAATCGCCAATTTGCAATAATATAAAGTTTGAAGATGACGTTTTGTGATGTGGCCGTGGGTCTAGAGCAAAAAAATGACAACATGTATAGAAATGTAGTACATTGTTAGTTTGACGATGTCCCAAGTTGTACTTTTTGTTTTTTCACTTGAATTGTACGCCCTTCACTTAAGATGCACGACACTAAGTGTACGTCCTCATGCATTAAAGTATCACCTTTAATTTGTCGTTTTCACCCAAAACGCAGTTTCGTACGAGCAAAAATTTAACCGTACAATAAAATAAATTCTTTAAAAGTAGAGCAAACGTCAAGTCGATACTTTGAATGTACTTCATGTTTGTCGTCATGTGAACGCATTTTGGCGTTTTCCTTTTTTTGACCCTTGGGAAAAAAATCTAGGCCGTCAAAAAACTTTATCAAAAATCACCTCGCGACTGGATTTTAGGGAAAGCACCACCTTAACGACAGGTGAAAAATGGTCGAAGCACGCGCCACATGAGTGGGAAAAATTTAGGACGAGGGAGAACACTCGCTATTTTTCTCCTTGCGCGTCACGCGCATGTACGGAAAAGACGAGGATGTAAGAAAAAAATATCTGCAGGGGTCGCGGACTTCCACTTTCATTCATGGGTCCTCGGTAGAATTTTCAGTTGTCGTCGCCTCTCCCCTCTCCCTCTCACACTATCACTTTTATCTCACACTTTGTAGAATGAGGCACGAAAAAACTAGAATGAAATGAAAGATATTTGAAAAATGATTCTTTTGACTACCTTTATGCATATTTTTTTGCGAAGTAGAGCGAAAAATTTAGAGAAAACGAAATCAGGTAGCCATGGCCGAAAGTTTTTGAATCTGTGGCGTCGATGTTTTCACAAGTGAGCGTAACGTCACAATGTTACAAAACCGTAAACATTTGCCATGTCACAAAGTTACAAAAATGTAGACGTCTACAACTTTCGGTGTTTTTTATTGGCGTCAACAATTTGTAGTCGTAGTCAACTGTCACAAAGTTGTACCTACGTCTACAACCGTCACATATCAAAGTTCCGATTTCATTATTGCACATAGGGACGCTTTTCTAAGTAGTACGGAACACTTCAATACAGTCCAAAGTACTTTTTCAAAGTATCGCTTACATGGGGGTGTACCCTAAGTGTTTGACTAAAACGACGGTAAAAACGAAAACGACAGTAAAAACCCTCGATTTGGCACATGGGGACACACTTTCACCGCTAAAAGATAAATTGCATGCGCACGAGAAAGACTATTTTCATTTATCAGCATTGAATGAAAATTTGAGGTTGTTTACTGAAGACTGTACTGTTTCGTACATGTCGTACCAGTTTTTCTTTTGACAACCTTGACTGTCGGATGCATAGTCGGATACGCCATCGGTCGAACTTTGCAGTTTGCAACAAGTGACGTGAAGGAGGTCAATTTTAAGAGCCTGAACGCATAGCATTGAGCCGCGCGTAAAGTCAAAAAATATCCACGATCATCGCACGATTACTTCCATACACGTCACATAAAAGTCAAAAAATATCCACGATCATCGCGCGAACAGTTCCATACACGTGACATAATCCTTTTGCCTTACCGCCAGGGTGGATGAGAGGCCACCGGAGGCCGCAAGAAATTCTTTTTGACGGAGGATATTCTTTCACGGTCCTATTGCCATCCACAAACCATTCTCACATTTACGTACGCTTTACAAATCTTAAGTTTCGTCCACTCGTACAGATTTTATTCAATACCTCTTACAACACACATTTTACCTCCGGTGGTACAGATATTGCATTATCACCTCGCTGTCAAAGACTCTTGATTCGCACGATAGGAAAAGTTTCTTACGTGGCAACCAACCAGCATGTGCCACGCAAAAACAAGTCGCTAACTGCACCGACACAATGGGACGAAAGCCTTCGGTTACGTTAACTGACACCCGCCTAATGGGACCACGGCCTTAGTGCGTATTTTCGTCTGTACCTATTAAATTGTCCACAAGCCTGCGACCCAACCGTGCTACCTAACCACACGTGTGACATCTCATCGGAGCGTCCATTCCCCGGAAGACCCGTTTCGTTTGGCTTGTAGTACGTGACGAACCTACGAGGAAACAAACGAAGTACAGTACAGTACTCTATGGACTTGTACGGGTCGCACGTTTCATACGGTGGGAAATGTGGTCGTCGAGTTGGCAGCTGTTTGCTCATTGGCTGCGCAGATTGCCTCGCGGCGCTCGAGATAAAGATAGTAAACAGTCTCTACCGGGAATAGTGCTGCCAGCCTGAGAAACAGATTCCCTTCGAGCTTCAACTGCCACGTGGCGCTTGCTAACAAGCTTTCGTATCCTTCCGACTGATTGGTTCGTCATGGCTGCCCCTACGGTCTTCGTGACATTGCTCGTGTCTTTGGGTGTATAAGAAAGATGGGGGAGAGAAGGAGGGTGGGAAGGAAGGAGGGAAGGAGGGAAGGGGGGAAAGAAGAAAGGAGGGAAGGGGGGAAGGAGGGAAGGAGGGAAGGGGGGAAGGAGGAAAGGAAGGAAGGAGGGAAAGAGGGACCACGATCATTGTCCAATGAAGAGGGGCCATTCACGTTAAAGGTATAAAGAAAGGTGAGGGTGGAGGAGAGAGAAATCAAGATCGAAAGCGAAGATAAATCCCGAAAACAAAAGGGGATAGGGATCTCAAATCAGCGTGGGGAAAAGAAGAAATCCAGGCATTCTGAACAAAATAATCAAAATCCGGATCAAGAGGGGAATGGTGGAAAGGAAGATGATTCGGGAGGAGAAAGGGAGAATGTGGGTGAACAAGGGAAACTATTGGGAGAGGGGGAAAGGGGGAGAAGAGAGAAAACGAATCTTGTACAGAGTAGGGCGGAGGGAGCAGGGAAGGAAAGGGAAAAAGGGGTGGGGGTGGGAAGATAACAACGCGTCTTCTAGACACTGTTGGAATATTGTGCGAATCGGCAGATCGGCCAAAGTCGCGCGAAGTTTTGTTTTATTTTGTGCGTCCTTAATGTTTGTTTCATTTTGTGCATCAACATTTTGTATGCTTATTGTCTCGTACGGTTTCATTGTTTTGTATTGGCAGATTTTATTCAGTGTGTTGTCTTGTGTTGGTACACCGTGAATCGCAATTTAGCGTTAATAACGCTAACTCGGCGCCCCCAAATTTTGACTATCCAACCTAAAATAGAATTAATAACTCTATTTTTTTCTTGGGCTAATATAGGTATTGTCTAATTAACGTTAAAAACTGTAATTTAGACAGTTTTTAAATAGTGTAGTGTACAAAATGTGTCAGTCATTGCTAAAACTGCTCGATATTTGATACAGACGTTCAAAAAGACTGTCAAGTAAAGGCATCGACACGCGAAAGTGAGTGTGTCGACACAAAAAAAAGCACACTCAGATTTAATTTTGAGTGATAAAGGCAGGGGAAAATTAGGCTAACTTGTTCGTACATGTTCAATGTGAACATAGCCTAGACCCCCTAACCTAAGGGAAATGTACCCAAATAAAAATTATGTGTAAATTAGAGTTAATTTTTTCTTTGCGAAAAGCCATGAACCCAAATTAGAGTTAATAACGCTAATTGTTTTTTTTTGCACTAATTATTTGTAAATGCTAATACAATTCACGGTGTAGCATCGAAATTGGTTGTTTCTATTTGTTTCAAGATCTACATTTTCTTAAGGCCGTGGTTCCATTAGGCAGTGTTAGTAAACGTAAAAAGCGTTTACTGAAAGCCTTCGTTACATTGTGTTAGGTCAATAACCGACTTTTTTGTTGCGTGGCACATGTTGGTTGGTTCCACGTAAGAAACTATTCCGATCATGCGAATCTATATAGAGTCTTTGACAACAAGGTGGTAACGCAATATTTGTACCACCAGAGGTAAAAAGTGGCTCGTACGACTTATCGAATAAAATCTGTATGAGCGGACTGTACTTATGATTTGTAGAAGCGTACGGAAATGTCATCCGGTGGTGAAAAGTGACTCGTACGACTTATCGAATAAAATCTATATGAGCGGACAAAAATTCAGATTTGTAAAATCGTACATATGTGTCTTGTAAAAGCCTACATATGTGTCAGAATGGTTAGTGGATGGCAACTGGAGCGTGAAATAATATCCTCCGTCAAAGATTTTCTCGCGGTTTTCTGTGGCCTCGCATCCACCCTGGCGGAAGCCTCATGGCCTTCGTGACGTGTATGCACCTGATCGGGAGTTCATCGTGGATATTTTTTCACTTTTCCATGAGGCGCAATGCTATACGTTCATGCTCTTAAAATTGACCTCCTTCACGTCACTTGTTGCAAACATAAATGTTTGACCGATGGCGTATCTGATTTTGCATCCGATGGTCAAGTTTGATGCCCATAACCTTGAAGAATCAAATCAATTATTAAATAGCCTTTTTTTCCTAACAAAAAAAAAATTTCTATGACATGTTACGAAATTGTACGACATTCAGTAAACAATCTCATTTTTTCCCCAATGGAACTTCACCAGAAGTGTCCTGTTTATTAGAATATTGTGTTGTTTGAGTTGTACTGGTCTTTGCTTATGACATGTGATGTATACCGTCAATCGCTATTAGCCTTAATAACGCTAATTCGACGCCCCTAAAATTTGGCCCTTTGAACATAAATTAGAATTAATGGCTATTTTTTTATTTTATGTTGATGTAGGTGTTGTTTAATCAACGTTAATTACTATAATTTTGATTTTTTTAAAATAGTGTATTGTACGAAATGTGTCAGTCTGTACTAAAAGTGCTCATTATTTCTTACAGACATACAAAATGAGTGTCAAATAAAGGCGTTGATACGAGAAATTGAAAGCGCTGCTTGAGAAAAGCGCCCTTAGATTTGATTCCCAATCATAAAGACGAGGGAAAATAGCGAGTACTTGTTCTCACATGTTCAAGCGTCGATATGTGATCACATTATTACGCTTACAATATGGGAATGAATATCCAAAGTAGTGTTAGGTGTATAAATGAGCATTAATTTTTGTTGGTGTTAAGGCCTTAAACCCAAAACAGAGCTAATATCACCAACTGTTTTTTAATAGCAATTCTTGGTGTACTTTATCGGCGCGAGTGTCGCGCGTTTTGTTTGATGGGATGTAGTATTTATAAGGTCAACAATGGGAGATTGGCTGTGTGCGGAATCAAGTCGGTTTAGTGTACTTTTATTTTCAATTTTGCGCTAGATTTGTCTATTTTGTTATTTGTCTAGTATTGTCTAATATTTTTCGGTTTCGATTTTCATTTTGCGTCTTGTTACTTAGTTTAAACATAGTGTTCTAGGTCAACAATTATATTTTTTTTGGAGGTTGCGCGAAGGGGCACGTTTGGACGTGTCGAAGCCTTATTCCCTTGCTTAAGTATGGAGGTAGTAGTGGTCGAATGTGTTGTATTAGAATCAGTTTTGAATGTGTTTTGTGGAAATAGGGAAAAAGGAAGAAGAAATGTCATTTTCGGTTATTACATAATGGATGAATATTTATGAAACCTTGTGAGCTGAATGTTTTCAATTTGAGTGCTTACGCTTGTATTTATATCGTGTGATCGATCTTCTCAAGAAAGAGCGGAGAGGGGAGAGTGGTGAAGGGGCGAGGTAGAAAAAATGTCGTGCTTTCATGTATTTAAAAAGTGCGGGGGTGAAGGGTCAAAGAGGGGGAGGTGAGAGAATCAGGAAAATCCTTCAATGGCGTTCAAATAAATATTTGGTATTTTTCAAACTGGAGGGGTGTTGGAGGAGGGGGGGAAGAATGGTGGAGTTTGAAGATAATGCGATAACCTGTTGTACGAAATGGGAAGGTGGTTAAGTTCTTTGTGACTATCTGCGATAGGAGAGAGTTGGTGGGGGGGGGAGTAAGAGTATGAATGAAGAGCCTTTTCGACCACGAATAGTAGGGGATGAAAATATCTCGTAAGTCATAAAAAATTGGGTGGGAGTGGTGTGAAAAGGGTAGGAAAAACAAATTTGATGTTGTTCACCGGCTGCTGGATAAGGGGTGCAGATATCTATTTAAAAGACGTTTGGAGGGGAGCATTGTGCCGGAGATCGGCAACCTCACAAATTTGACAGAGTTGTGAGTGAACTCAAAGAGGGGTATCTGATGCACAAGAAAGAAGAAAAAAAATGAGTAATTACACGATTTTAATAAAGAAAATCCGAAAATTTCCGGTTACACTTGTTTTTCTTTTGAACTTGTGTTTTCGTTTATAAAATTGGAGAAGGAGCTGGCAGGCGAGGTGGGGGGAGGAGTGAGGGTTGGGAGATGGTGAATTTGGGTGGGGGTGGAGGAGAGGGAGGGGGGGTAGATTTTGCATTCGGTAAATATTATGTTTTACTTTCTCCATTTTTAAGGAAAGAAAATGTTATAATCATGGAAAAGGTGTTTTTTTTAGTTTTTATAAAATGAGTGGTCAAAATCATTAATAACAAGTTGAAACTCAACAAACTTATGTTGAATAACATTCACAAAATGGGCTTTTTACATGTCTTTCACTTGTAGTTGCTATATTGTCTTACTCTGTTTTCTATTTTAGTGTATTATCTTGTAGCCCATGCTAACCGAGACGCAATGGAGAGGGGATTGGTGTTTTGGAAATGCCTGGTGTTGCAGAACTCTATCTCGGAACAAGTTTAATGGAAGCATTCCATCGTCCATTGGTCGACTGAAATCCCTCCAATACTTGTAAGAAGTGGTCTAACGTTTTTTTTTTCCGATGGTTTTCATGATTTTTATTTCTTTGTGACTGAGCGGGGGGGGAGAGAGGGAGGGGATCGTAACAAATATTACGTGGTGTGAAACCACAACATCTTGTAATTTTTACTTTTTATATATACAAAATTTGTATAATACTATGCAAAAATTGCTCCTCTACCCTCTAGCCTTCTTTACCTTCTACCCTCCTCCCAACCTTTCCCTCTACCCTCCACGCCTCCACGTCTTCTACCTCCATGCCCCCTCCCTTTCCTCTACCCTCTACCCTCTACCCTCAACCCTCTACCCTCTACCTTCCAAACCTTTGTCCTCAACCCTCGACCTTTCCTTCCCCTCTACTCTCCAACTCCCCCCTCCACTCGACACTCCTATTGGACAAAACGGCGAAGTTTGGGGAAAGGGCTGTGGGAGGGGAGGGGATGTTTGGGTGGGGAGGGAAAGGGAGTGGAGGGAAGGGGAGGGGAGGGGAGCGGAGGGGAGGGGCGGGGAATTTATTTTGTAGCAAAAGAGTGGAATAGCGTAAGAAACCCTCATTTACGAAAAGGAGAGGGAGGGAGAGAGGTTTCGGGGGAGGCGATATAAATTTCTTTAAGAATCAAAAGCCAAAACTACATTGCGGAAAAGTAACAAAGCAAAAAATATTTCATGAGTTTCTTGCCATCAAAATTGCACATTTTAAACAGAGGTTGGGAAAAAAAGAAGGATAAAACTCTTAGAACAGTCAAAGTTGTTTAACTATTTGATGTTTTTATCTATTGATTTTGCCTTTTTTTTGTAGTTTATAAATAGAGACATTCAAAATATATGGAAAATAATTTCGGAAAACTAAAAATATTAAAACCACACAAGAGTATTCGGGAGATATGAAATTTGACAGAAATATGTGATTTTTGGGGCGATGTACTTTTCATGTATTACAAAAAAAAACAACTAAAAATATTAACAAAGGTTTATAAAAGTCCAAAATAGTTATGTTCATCAATTTTTCGAAGATATGTGGTTGATAAAAAATCATCATATGTACTTGCGGAATATTTATACTTGAGTTTCCTTTTTGGGTGATAAACCTTGTAGTCCATTCTAATTGGGAGGCACTTGGGGGGGGGAGAGGGAGGGAGCGTGGAGGAAAATGATCGATGTAAACTGACATCCACTCTGAAAATTGTAAGGCACGTTACACTATGGTTATGTTGCGTCACGCCAAAAGTATATCCTAAATGGTTATGGTTTGTGCTGGAGGATAGAGGGAAGGATGATCGTGAATAAAAATGTAATGACTCTCGATAATAACAACTAGATTATAAATAGTTATGTTTTTTTAATAGAGTACGATAATGATTACAAATAATTAAATATAAATAACATATTAAATAACACTTAATAGACTATAATTTATGCACTAATATGAGTGTTGAATAAGAATCGAATATTAAAAACATAATACCGGGTGCTATAACAATTTGTAATATACTTTAATATTCCTAATGTATAATTGTTTTCAGCAACAATAAATTATATATTCAAAAACTATTTCTCGATTTTTTGAACAAAGTACAAATGCAAATTCAGCTTTCGGATTTTCATAGTCAATAATTTAGATTTTTTTTATGATGCATTTACTTGTGTAAGGTTTGGGTTTTTTATTTTATTTTTTATATTGAAAAATAGTGAATATTGAATGATGTAATCGAGGAAGAAAGGGTGCCTGGCCAGATTGTGATTGAAATCGATATGGTGTAATAACATGCATTTATAACTGTGTTTACCCTACGAATTTTTAACAATTTATTATATTTTTTTATTTTACATGATTTTAAGAAAAAACAAAAAAAACAACAAAAGGCACAGAGTTACAAAGGGCCCATAAACAAATGCGATTGTGTGTGGACATTGTGTGCATATTGATCAAATCGAAAAGTGAAAGAATTGAATAAATTATGTTTATCATTTTCTTAAAGTGTGACTGTGGATAGAATCCCATCAGATCAATTTACTAATCTTGTCGCTTATTGGCTTATAACTATATAACTAAAACTAACTTCGAGGCACTATGCCTGGGGTGGGGAATGATAGGGTGGGATACCCATTGTCATAGATATCTTTATGGCAACAGATTGAGTGGAAGCATTCCATCGTCCATCGGTCAACTGACATCCCTCGAAGTATTGTGAGACACGTGACACTATGGTTATGTTACGCATCAAAAGTGTGTTGCAAATAGTTATGGTTTGTTGCCGAAAAACAATTCACCACGTCAAAAAGCTATAAAATGACTAAATAGAGATGACACAGCTATTTGAAAATAGAGTGAGTTATTGTTTTTCATTATTTTATTCATTTTTAAAACGTGAAAATTGCTGTTCAATCAGGCAACAAAACATATTAAAATTGCAAATGACACTGTCACAGATCTTTGCCCCTCAACCGATTGAGTGGACCCATTCCATCGTCCATTGGTCAACTAAAATCCCTCAAATTCTTGTAAGACAATGCAACTATGATATTTTACGGATCAAAAGTGTACATAAAATGGTTATGGTTTGTGTATAACAACTATTTAAATGGGTCATTGATTGCTAAAATCAGGTTTTTTTTCTTTTTGATTTAAGTTGCACAATTTGTTGAAAAAATATTTAAAAAGAAAATTGGAAGTAATAAACATCATAGATAAATAATAGCTACAAGTTTTCACAAATAATAATACTAATTAGTAACTCCATTTTATAATGTTTTTCAATGATAAGAGATATTCAACGAGAAAAAAGAAACAAAAACAATTTTACCTTTTGAGTTTGTATCATTGACAATTTATTTTATTTAAAAAATGCAATTTCTCTTTTGTAAAGTTCACCATACTTACACAATTTTTATCTGTAATAAAAGAAATATAGTTATGGGGAGTAAAATGATATGAAGGAAAAAGGTTCTCGGTTTATAAGCTTGCACCTATACTAAAGTTAGGCACTTTGGGCGAGGTTGGAGGGGGGGGGGGTAAGAGAATGATCGATATTTTAGATGGCTATTTAGCAACCAATTGAGTGGAGGCATTCCATCGTCCATCGGTCAAATTAAATCCCTCACAACCTTGTAAGATACATGGTCTTTTCTTAATTCTATTTTTTGCGAATCAATGGTGCTCTCTAAAATGTGATGGTTTACTGTAAGAAACATATTGAGGTGAATATTGTAAAAATCATAATTTTACATATGTTTAGAGTTTTGCCACAAGTACTCAAATGAAAAGTTGTTTTTTTTTGTTTTTTGTTTGAAGATAGAAGTCCCATATGTTCATACATTTACGTGTAATGTTTTGCAAATTTCCAATTAGGATCCGTGAAATAATTATAATGAAAATAATCATAAAAATTCAAACTGTAATAATAATAATTATAATATATAGATTTTCATCTTAATAATAAAGAAGTATAATAGCAATGATAGATAAAACGAAAAGAAAATATTAATTACTTATAAAAACGATTATAACAATCAAAATAGCCAAAAAAATATCAGCAATAGTAAATAAGAAACATTATAGAGATATATAACGTTGGATAATACTATCAATTGTGAATAAATAAAGAAATAAATATTTAGCTAGTAATCACAACTTACTTTACTCCAAGTAAATAATTTTAATAACTAAAACTAATTAATAATGATAATAACGAAAGATAAGAAATAAACATAAAGTTTGCACAAAATATACAAAATAAATCTCAAATTACCATCTAGAAATATTAATTTATACAGATGAATGATAATAATAATTTACACAGATCAGTAAAAATAAATGTAGGTAACGGGTATAAAATTACTAAATTCTAGTTTTTTTATTTTTTTATTTTAATTGTACTTTATTTTTTATAAGGAAAACTTGTTTTTTTTGTCTATTTTTATGTTATCTAATTGTAAAAAATGAAAAAACATGACGGAAAAAGTATTGAATGAGTGGCTGTGAAAGGCCAAAAGAGCTTATATAACAAAATGGCAAAAGAGGCCAAATGAGAAGAGAAGGCCGAGATAGAAAAGAAAAGAGAGAAACGACAAACAACAAAAACAAGGGAGGTTTGTCGTTTAAGTCTTTTATCAATTGAATAATATTTCACAAAGATATAATGGAGTCTTATAGTACGACAAAGTAAAGGGTAGCCGAAAAGGCTCTAAAAGATACATGTAATCTAGGCGTAAGTTAGGAAGGTACAACTAGTTACGCTGAAAAGAATCAAAGACAAAATGGATTCCTACAAAAAAGTCATCAACACTAACAAAAGCATATACAATCCAGTAAGTAAAGTACAAAACTCTAAACCGCAACATAGCGTGTAGGACTGTAAAGTAGAGTAGAAAACTAAAGAATGCTTTAATTGCATTTTAAGACGCCCTCTAGATTAAAGCATGGTTAGTCACGAAGACCAGCATGAAAAATGGAGTGATGGAATAAAATGCGAGGGAGAGGTCTTGTGAAAAATCAGCAAGTTTAGAGCCAGTGGAACAATGAGAAAAAAAACGGTGACATCAAGGATTTTGTCACATGTAAAATTAAATTGGATATCGATATATGTAGTGCGTGTGTGGTGGATAGGGTTTTTCATAAAGGCCAAAGACCCTTGAGAATCGAAAAAGACGGAGGTGGGAGAAAAAAACGGACAAGAGAGATAGGAAAGAAGTTGAGAATCAAAAAAGACAGAGGTGGGAGAAAAAAAAGGACAAGAGAGATTGGAAAGAAGTCATCAGAACAAAATAGTTGACTTCGTGGTAAAAATGCCGGCCATGTATTCGGCCTCAGTCGAGGAAAGAGCAATAGTGGCTTGCTTACGGGACGACCAAGAGATAAGGCCACCACTTAAAAAAAAAACAAAAACCAGAAATAGAGCGACGATCGTCAGATTGATAGCCCAAATCAACGTCGCAAAATGCAATAATTATAGTGTCCGGAGAAAAAAAAAACGAGGAAGGCGAGGGAGAAACATAGAAAAAGCGAGATGATGATGCTAAGTTTTTTGAAGGAAGGAAAGTACACGTTTGGCAGCTTGGAGATGGGTAAGAGTTGCACAATGCGAAAATTGAGACAAAAGATAAATAACGATACCAATTTCCGGCCGATAGCATAACATACATCAATATTCCTATAATAGACCGATAGAGTGAGCTTATGTGTCTTTTTGCATTCCCATCAGAAGACATTTGATGATAGTGGTGTTGGGATCAAGGAGAGTAGGCACATGATTGCAATCGATCATGTCAAAATAGTTAAGGAGATTGAGATTGGTTAACTCATTTGCAAAATGTGTGCAAGCCTTTGACATAAAATAGTGATACCTAAAAAATAGTCAAGATCTCCTAAATCGGTCATATGCCAATGGGAAGAGAGAATGAATCTCTGTGTGCTCCATTGCCCACAAAAATCGCAGATCCAAAGAAAGCTTAGTGCCAACTCCAAGTTGATATAAACACAAATGATTGACCCCTTGACAATCAAACACCCATTATAGCTTCACCTTGTGAAATAAGAATTTATGTGTGCTCAGTTCCACCACAGAATGCAAAGTTAGAATATGAGTTTTGGACACATTAACCCACTTTGACTTTCCCTTAGAAATGCAACCACCCTGGCAGGCAGAAACTCTGACCGACTACACCCGTGTGTAGCCTAGAATCCCTTGAGTCTGCATCAAAAAGAATCACTGAAAATGGTCAAGTTAATTGATAGTTATGAATGGTCAAAGATGACCTTTTGTTAAGGAGCTCTCTCACAGAGAGGCTGCTACCTACTAAATTTTCTAAGTCCTATTCCCTCTCTAAAACTCTATCTATTGACGTACGACACCAATCAAATTATAGGGTTGTTCAGAAAAGTACAGGTGCCGATGTACTTTTTGTACGGCCATCGTACAACATGGCCAAAATATCGTCACGTTTCAAATCGTGATTTGTTCCCGTAATTTTCAGAGTTGCCTCAATCCAATGTCATCACGCCACGTGTCGATGACCAAAAAACGCCAAAAGTACCTCTTTCGTGATCGCGGCGCCTATCGTGGCCATCCGATCAAAACCGGCTATAAATCCAGGTGTTGAAACTAGACGCGCGGCATTTGTTTCGCGGTCGAAACAAATGCGCGATATCCATTTCATAAAATACATTGAAACAATACTCTGTACTATCTAAAACTGTCTCCATGCACTACGTAATTATTCGTCGTTTAATGAATTAGTCTACACGTGATTATATATATATTTATCAAATCTCATATACCCTAACACTTGTCCTAGACCTAACGGACAACGCGAACGGCTACTTTGACGAACCATAGGTACCAATATCAATTCTTGGGTCCGCAAATAATTTTAGTAAACCTATTTGTTTTCTGCTACCTGTCTCTCCGAAAAACTTTAGGCAGCCATAGCTCTATCTCCCTACCCAGCCTTCAATGGCTACAACAAGTGTGGGGGCTTGGAAAAGGGAGTTAGAGGCAGACTGCCTTCTACTTTTTTTATCATAATACAGACCCAAAAATTACTCAAATATCATCTTCTCCCCTATCCTTAAGAACCCCTTCTAGTTTCACTTCTCCCCTTTTCTCAAAATCCGTTGAAGTCTCCTTTTCTGACCAGTTTTCTGTTTCCAAAATATCTATGAAACTATCCTCAATATTTTGAACTCCCTCAAGTATCTCCTCTCTCTTTACTTCCCTTAAACCTCCAAAAACACACTGTTGCTTACATGGAATTTTTGTGTGCTTTTCTCTCTTTCCCATACTATCGATGCGGAGAAGCTCCAACATATCTTCATCCTCTTTCTCGTTTTCCCGTTCTTCCTCCTCATCCACATTCCTACTTCTAAGATCTTCGAACCAAGGGCATTCCTCTATATAATGACCCGGTTCTCTACAAAAGAAGCCAACCCCTTTTTTCAAAACTCTCGTTTCTTTTCCTCTCCCTCTCTTTCTACCAAAGTTCTGATAAGGTTTACCTTTGTCTTTCTTCCTCTCATCACGCTTCCGCTCGTCACCACTATTCCTCTCATCACCCTTCCGCCAATTACTACCAGCTGTAAATGCATTCACTTTGTCACTTCCCCTACGAAGCTCCAAAGTGCTTTCCCTCACAAGAATTATCCCCATGGTAAAGCTCCAAGTCCATGAAGAGCCATATTTTGCTTGCATACGACAAATGATGTTTTTACTCATTTGGGAGTTTCATGAGTAGTGTATAATCTTCCTCTCCTCAGATTCTACATATCCCGCACTACCCAACTCCACATATAGCTCAGCAATATCATTGTAAAACTCTATCATTCTACCAGCTTTATAAACATATGCATCAATTTTGTGTTTTACTAATTGTTGCCTCTGAATAGTTTCACTCTTATAAATCTAACTTAGTGCTTCCCATATCTCCGAACACTTCGTAAAGTTTATAAGAATGATAGCTATGGATCTAGACACGTTTCTAAGTATGAGATGTTTTGCTATAGTGTTTTTGTATTCCCATATTTTTCTGTCATTTTCTTCAGTTTTAATCCCTACAAGTGGTACCATAGCTGAGAGCATAGCTCCCCTCACAATAGGTGTCTTTTTTCCTTTCTCCCCTTTTCCCCCTTCCATGGCAATGATTTTCTCCTCACCTTCCGTTGCATCTGAAATCCGGTTGGTATTCTGGGAGCCCGCGATGAATCTCCGTTGTAAGCTCCACCGAAACCCAGTGGCGGACACCTCACTTGTCCCGTAACAATTCCCCATAAGTGTTTTTCGAAAAGCAATCCCTCCATCATAAACTCCCAATAAGTAAAGTCTGTTCCATCAAACATATGCACCCTAGATGGTGGGCCCATAACATGAAACTCTGTGTGCTTCATTGCCCACAGAAATTGCAGATCCAAAAAAAGCTTATCTAGATAGTGCCGACTCCAATTGATATAAACCCAAATTACTGACCCCTTGACAATCAAAGACCATTAATAGCTTCACCCCTGTGAAATAAGACTTTCTGTGTGCTCAGTTCCACCACAGAATACAAAGTTAGAATATGAGTTTTGGACACATTCACCCACTTTGACTTTCCCTTAGAAATGCAGCCACCTTGGCAGGCAAAATCTCTGACCGACTACACCCTGTGTAGCTTGGAATCCTTTGAGTCCGCAGCCAAAAGATTCACTTGGACTCCTTTGAGTCCGCAGCCAAAAGATTCACTGAAAATGGTCAAGTAATTTGATAGTTATGAATGGTCAAAGATGGCCTTGTGTATAGGAGCTCTCTCGGAGAGAGGCTGCTACCTACTAAATTTTCCTCTCTAAAACTATTCCCTCTCTAAAACTCTATCTATTGACGTATGACACCAATCAAATTATTGTGTCGTACACAAAAGTACAAGTGCCGATGTACTTTTTGTACGGCCATCGTACAACATGGCCAATATATCGACACGTGTCAAATCGGGATTTGTTCACGTAATCTTCGGAGTTGTTGCAATCTAATGTCATCACGCCACGTGTCACTACACGTGGCGATGACCAATAAACGCCAAAAGTACCTCTTCCGTGATCGCGGTGGCTTTTGTGGCTGTCCGATCAAAACCGACTATAAATCTAGGTGTTGAAATTAGACACGCGATATTTGTTTCGCGGTCGAAACAAATGGGAGATATCCGTTTCATAAAATACATTGAAACCGTACTCCATTTTATCTAAAACTGTCTCCATGCACTACGTAATTATTCCTCGTTTAATGAATTAGTCTACACGTGATTATATATATATATTTATCAAACCTCATATACCCTAGCATTGGTCCTTGACCTAACGGACAAAGCAAACGGCTACTTTGACGAACCATAGGTACCAGGATCAATTCCTGGGTCTTTCAATAAGTTTAGTAAACCTATCTGTTTTCTGCTACCTGTCTCTCTAAAAATCTTTAGGTAGCCATGGCTCTATCTCCCTACCCAGCCTTCAGTGACTACAAGTGTGGGGGCTTGGAGAATGGAGTTAGAGGCAGATTGCCCTCTACCTTTTTCTTATCATAATACAGACCTAGAAAATACTCAAATATCAACAGAGAATTCCTTTCACTTGGTGAATTAATGTCTTATTTAGACCTGCGAGAATTAAATCATCAACGTAAATGATAATAATGATTAACTAGTCACTTGTACCCGTGATATAGATTCCAAGATCTGCATTGATTTCCCTAAAACCTTCCTTAATTAATATTGCAACAAGTGTTTGATGCCACACTCTTGGCGCCTGTGTAAGACCATAAATATATTTACGTAAATGACAGACAAGAGTTTCCTTCCCAGAGTTTCCTTCCTAGTGATTGTGTAGCCAAGTGGTTGTTCCACAAAAACATCCTCTACAAGACTGCCAAAAAGAAAAGCAATTTTGACGTCAAATTGTTGTTACTCTCTATCATGAAGGGCGGCATTGGACAAAGATGTACAAAGAAAAGCAATTTTGACATCATGTTGTTGTAACTCCCTATCATGATGGGCGGCAAGGGACAAAATCGTAAGGATGAAGTCAAGACCATAAATAGATTTAACCAAATGACAGACGAGTTTTTTTCTTGGTGACTGCGTAGCGAGGTGGTTGTTCTATAAAAACATCCTCTGCAAGACTGCCATAAAGAAAAGCAATTTTGAAGCTAAGTTGTTGTAACTCCCTAATGAAGGGTGGCAAGGGACAAAATCGTACAGATGAAGTGAAACTTTGCAACTGGGGCTAAGTTCTCGTTGTAGTCAACACCTTCTGTTTGTAAGTAATCCTTGGCAACAACACGTGTTTTGTGATGGTTGACGGATCCATCTGCCAACAATTTAATTTTAAAGACTCACTTAGATCAAATCGCATGCGGATTTGGTGGAAGAGTATAGAGGGTCTAAGTATTATTCGACATTGATGCGTCGTACTGTTGAGTAGCTGCGACGATCCACTTGTTGGCATTTGATTGTCTAAAAATGGCTATCAACGTGGGAGGATCTTTGACGTCAGCAAGGTTGGCGTGGTAAAGATTCATGTGAATCTTCGAAGTTGGTTGAGTAAGACGCGTAGTTTGTCGTACGGCAATTTGTTCGGAAGGTGGCGTCAACGACGAAATAGTAACCGAAGTGCGAACCAATCAAGGTAACGACAAAACTTCCAAAGATAGTGGAGGTAAATTTGTTGTTTGGAAGACCAAAGCCTCACTTGATGCGGACTATACCGCAAATGGGAGGCCACCAGAAATTGCGGATTGTACTAGATGTGACAAATCGCCAAAATTGGAGGAAGTAACACAATCTGAAAAAGTGGTAACACCTAAGGGAATGGGAGATATCCGCGGGATTAAAGAGGGCATAGATAGGGAAGGTGTAAAAGGGGGCGTAGGTAAAGTTGTAACGAAATTAGTAGGGATAGTCTCCTAAAGAGGGAATAAATTGAGTAAAGAACTGAGAAAAAAATTAAGAACAAACATACGTATGAGGGGAGTTTGATGAAAAAAGATGTCAAAAGTGGTGACTATACGACGTGAAATGGGACACCATATGCGATAGGCTTTTGAATTAGGGGAATATCCCACAAAAAATCGCACATGGCACGAGCATCTACTTTAGCATTGGAAAAGAGAACAGTTTTATAATTGGCTTCACAACCAAAAATGCTTAAGTGAGAGACATCCGGTTTATGACCATGCCACGCCTCAAAAAGGGTTTTGTAAGAAAGAGACGAGGTTGGGGAGCGATTGCGTATACAAACGGATGTTAGTAAAGCTTCAGCCCAAAAATTTGATGGTAAAGAAAAAAAATAGAGGAGAGAGGGAGCCATATCAATGAGAGTTGCGGTTTAAACGCTCAGCATCACCATTCTGTTCTGGAGTGTAAGGGGAAGATGTGGGATAAACAATGCCATGTGATAGTAAAAACGCAGAAAAAGCATTGGAGACAAATTCTCCTCCATTATCCATGCGTATGGTTTTGATACGAGATGACAAGTGATTTTTGACAAGTGTTTTGAAACATTAAAATTGAGTAAAATCTTCGAACTTATGGAGTAAAAAATAAATGTATGTAAATCGAGAAAAAACATTGAAAAAAGTGATAAAGTATGTTGTACCACTAAGAATTGTAATGGGAATGGTACCGAAACATCACTATAAATTAGATCAAGGGATGCAAAAAAGCGAGAGGAAGAGGAAAGAAACTGAAAGAGCGGCATCTTGCCAATAACACAACCATGAAAAACATCAATTTTTCTCTAATAAAATTGATCAATTCCAAGTACAAGTCATTTTCCAAACGAAGCTAGGCTAGCACCATTTAAATGGCCATAACAAATATGTACGTTGGAAACCGATGGAATTTGCGAAATATAGTAATAATTAGGAGGGTATTATGGTGGAGGAGGTCTGTACATATAAATTTAAATGTGGCCGTCGCGTGCCCCGTATGACCAACGAGTGGTGGACCAACTAGCGGTGTGGAGGCGTGAGGATATGCAAAAGACTTCAGATTTGGATTTCTGGATGAAAGTCTTCGCGGTCTACCTGCTGTACGTTTTTTTTAACGTATTTTGGCCAATGCAAGTCATGCGTCCACCACGCGGTCACGCTCGTTGTAATATTTGCAGGAAGTAAGATATCAAGATTGGAAGAATTTTAGCGGGAAGAGGAAATTAGCGCCGACCCGTTAAGAGAAACGACTGGTTTATATAAATTTACGCAAATTTCCTCATTCAAAAGATGATTAGTAAAATCAGGCAACGTAGCAGTGGAGACATCAAAACTAACTATACTTGCGAAAGAGTTAAAAAAAAGTGGAAAGCCGCCCAAAATATTACTTATCAAATACTCATGTGTGACATTGTAATTAATGCATTTGAGGCGGCCGGCTGGCGATTCAACTCGTTGAATGAAGTCAAGCATAGATTCCTCGGGATATTTTTGAACACTGTTGAATCGGCAACGTAGTGCCAATCGATGCGGCCACGTGTCACATTCGTAAGCTCCGCACACAGTTTGCCACACTTCATGGCAAGATGTCGCCATACGAATGCAATTCGCAATTTGGCCGTCCAAAAAAAAAACAAGTCGAGAAAGAGCAACATAATCTTTTTCTTTCCACAAAGCGACAGCTGCCTGGGCGGCAACTAAAGTGTCTGCACTGGCGGCAAGAAAGACTCAGTGGCTTAAATACTGGTATCATCTGCAAGAAAGACAGGTAAGACTCAGTGGCTTAAATACTGGTATCATCTGCAAGAAAGACAGGTATCATCACTGTGCCATTAATGTGGTGTCAAATTTTCTAAAAAGCAAACAAATGTTGGACTTGAAACTTCAATCATAGTAGTTGTCGCCCTGAAATTGAGGAACGGATTTTGAGGCAGACGAAAAGGTTTGCCCATAACCTATTGAATAAAAAAGAGCTAAAATGACAAAATAGCATAAAAAGCCAAAAAAAAAGAAAAGGTCGAGATAGAAGAGACAAAAGAGAGTAGCGCCAAACAAAGAAAACAAGAGGGAGGTTTGTCGTTTGTCTTATCAATTGAATGATATTTCACGAAGACTCAAAGGAGTCTTATAGTAAGACAAAGTTAATGGTAGCCGAAAAGGCTCTAAAAAGTACATCTAATCTAGGCGTAATTTAGGAAGGTACAACTAGTTACGCTTAAAGGAATCAAATACAAAAAAGATTCTTTTGAAAGAATCATCAACATTAACAAAGGTATGTACAATCCACTAAGTCAAGTATAGAACGCTAAACCACAGTTCTAAACTAATAGCGTAGCGTGTAGGATTCTAAAGTAGTGTAGAAAACTAAAAATTGCTTTAATTGTATTTCAACAGAAAGAAGGGGGAGGATAGTGGTCGGGGTGGGGGTCGGGGTAGAGGTCGGTGTGCTGTGAAAATGTGATGTGAAAATAACAGTTTTGTACTTCTCATAAATTTTTTCAGGAATTGTTGAACTGTAACAGATGGAAGAAAAGAGGGGGAGGGGAATTGTTTCAAAATTCATGTGGTGGAAGAACATTTCATTTCTCTGTTTCTGAGTGTCTTTTGTTTTTAATGGCTCTACGGATTATTGTTATTCTGTTTATTAATTTTATAATTTATACCCATCAACAATGTGGACAGAACGCTATTAATTTGTTGCAAAAACAATTGGGCCACATTGTACAATTCAGCAGTTTAGGATGGTTTTTTTGGAGATGATAACCAATGTTATATTCTACATTGTTTTTTCTTAATCTTTTTTAAAAGGTCGATGTTTTAGGGTGTTTGAGGTTTTCCATACGACAGATTATATAGTTTTTATTTTAAACAAGTGACATATTCAAAGAACCTCGATAAAATTTCAAAATCATTAGTGACAAACTTTCATGTTTTTTCCAAACACAATATTCATCAATCAATCATAATGTCATATGTGAGCATTTCATGTGGAGATGCTATGCTTTTTATAACAAATATGTCAGTCAGATTATGTGATATGAGAATTTTAGTGTATGCCTCTTTTCTATAAATTGTTGTACATGAATCAAAGTTTGTGCATTCAAACTATTATCGTTTTCCAAAAGTGTTATAACGTTTTATGGCTTACTAAGTTTCTTTCTTTTACATTGTTGGAGCATATTTACAGTTCTATTTCAAACAACTACTTCACCGGGCCAATTGTTAGAGTCAATCAACACCCAACGTGTGTTGAGTTACTAGCCAATTGCCTTTTTGGCTCAAACCTTCCATCTAAGTGTAAACCCATAAAACAAAGAAGTAAAAGCAGTTGCGGAGCATTTTGCAATGCGACCCAACCAGGAGGGCCTTGTGGGGGAGGCGGTATTTGCTCCAAAGTCACCAACGTGACGTCACCCACATGCGCATGCAATGAAGGATACAGCAACAAAGCCAACAAGTTCACTTGCGAATGTAGGTTCCCCTTTCACAAGACTCACACTAAAATGTCTTTTAAGAGGAAATAACAACGAATTGCCGAATTTTTTTTCTTCTATTCTCGTGCTTGCTTTACCAATAAGATATTTATAGTAGCATCTTCCTAAATGAAAATAACGTCTAGTTTAAAAGATTATAATGATATAAAGCGTGAAAGTGTAGGATTTGCCAACCAAAGTCAATAAGCTGAACTTTGACATTTGATAATAAATTCGATAAATTTTCTCATTACTAAGCACCAATGTACCAACGTTTTTTTTTTTGCATTCGGAAAAAAAGATGTGTATTTTTTGGAGTAATAACTTTGTTTGTATTCGGCATTAAATCGATGTGTTATGAAATTTTCAACCAAATACAACCTTCCGACACTCCTATTTTAATAAACCATTCTTCAAATGAAAATTACATGATTTGAAGAAGTTTATATGCTGAAAATATGTAGCAAGGGTCAAGATAAGATGTCGGTATTCATTGTTTAAATTTTTGTTATATAGACAAAAAAAACTGTATATCTACGTATATACAGCAAAAATATCCGTTCATTTTCCCTTGTTTAAAATCTCTCCACCCTCCCTGTACCTCTCTCCCCACTCCCCAATGGAAAACCCAATGACCTCCTCCCACATCCCTTTTCAACTTTGCCATCGCCAACTTCTTCCCACCCTCTCAACTTTTCATGGCCTCCCTCTCCACTTTTCTTTAGTGTGTTGCGCTCACTCTCAACCATCCTACCTCGGCCTATTGGTATATGTTAAAAAAAAAGTAATCTTCAGAACACTAAATTATTTACTACCTCCATACTCTTCACCCATTTCATATATGCCTACCATCCTTTGAAGTAGATTTTATGAATGGCATTGTTCGTTTTCTGGCAAAGAACAGTGTGACTGACGATGGAGCTTCTTCTCTCTTTGTTTTGTAGTGCTGCCACAACCGCCGCCACCTCGTCTCCCTCCTCTCTCTCGTCGTCTTTGATACCAACTTCTCGTGACCCCATTCCTCCCTCCCTACGGCCACCATCTGTTTGGAGCTTCAGGTGGAAGTTTGAGACGCAGAATGTGGGATAGGATTTGGAAAAGAGCAAAGGTTTTGAACCACGCTTTTGAGAGTCCAACAAGAAACTTTGCTGCCGTAGAGGATGACAAAGAAATTCGAATTGTCTTGTGGGTGGTGGGTGGTGGGTGGTTGTTTTGGCCTTTGGGTTTTTTTGGTTTATTTTGATTTCCTTACGTTTTTGTTTGGGATGTCATCATCCCCTTACATGGGATATTTGAATTGGAGTGTTATACTTCTAGTGGTACTGTGTTTAATTTGGTTCTGTTTAAGGTGGGACCAGTTTGGAACATTTATTTACACATCAAAGGAAAATGTATTTTAGTTTTCTAATTTATTTAGAGGAGAGAATATGAGTGAACAAGTGAACGCCTTAATGTGTGAAAGGGGTGAGACTGAGAGGGCGACACCTACCAAAAACATGTAGGACATCGCATTGTAAAAGACTGAATAGTTGTCGGAATATCAGGAATTATGTGTTTTATTTTTCAGCTCCTCTTTTTCAATGGTTGTTGATGGCTTCCTTATCTAAAATCAAATATCTCGCTAACATATTCTTATCTGAACAATGGTGTATCGGTACCCATTGTTACACAATTTTTTGATGACCAATGTGTGCCTCTTACAGATAACCAACAACATTTTTTGGAGAAGGACCATGTGCTATTGTTATAATACTAGCCATGCTGAAATAAAAAGACTTAAAATGTGAAAATAACAAAACTAGAATAAAAACACCAAAATATGGAGAAAAACAGAAAAAAATATTGCAAAAGTGTCCCACAAAGTTTCTTATTAAATTAGAAAATGGATCTTGCATAAAATGATTTAGTGAGAAATGAAACGATGAAATTGAATTTTCAATGGGAAACACTAAAAGCGGCAAGGGTGAATAAAGACGTTAACAAAAAGTATTGTAAACAAAAACAAAATGAATCTACTTGACTTGGCAGATGGAAAATAGTGATTTTCGGCGTCGACTTTGCTTGCTAGTGGTAGATGGTGTTGTCATATTGGTGTCAAGTGGGACACGATTATGGTAAATTTTACTTTGATCTCATTTGCCATGATCCTTCCCAACATTGCGGGGACGCAAAAAATTGAAAAATATTCCATTTATTTGAACCAAAAAAAGGTTGAATGGACTCAAGATTGACACCTTGAAACTAGAGTGGAATAAGTATACTTGTGTGTCGCGTAGTCCAAGTTAGGGTTGAGTACTATACTTTCCGGGATACGAATGGCGCGTCCGATAATGGTGTACTTTCCGGGATACGAAAGGCGCGTTCGATAGTGACGGGCCATGACAGTGTATACATACAGTTTGATTTTTGTATTTGTCATGAAAATAGTATAATACTACATTGTAAACCATAGTGTTGTGTATCGGTAAGAATTTGTGGATAACCGATATGGGCCTTTTTTCGAGTAGGCAATAATCGATATATTGGTACGACATATATTCATATAGATGATATCGCCGATAAATACCTGATATTTATGGGTTATTATGGACGATAACACCGATATCGATAACTATCAGCAATATCTGGACGGACCGTACAGATAAATGACAGACCGTACAGATAAATTTCGGCCAGTACACTCAACCGTATGTGTTATTCCTCGGACTCGCTCTGGACCCCCTTCTCCCCGATTTTGGTAAAAAATCGCGATGTTTCCTTCATTATTTCTAATTTAAAAAATTTTTACTTGGGTACCCTATCCAGAAAGTCCTTTTGATTGTTATTTTTTTATAAATGGCAGTTAATGGCGGCAACCTGACAGATTTGTTCGTTTGCTTTGTTCGTCTGGTTTTCAAAAAAGGTTGATTTTACAATTTACAATGTAATTTATTTTGTTCGTTTTGGTAATATAATTTTAGAACTATAAACTATTATTTTAAATTTTTGAACGTTTATGTGCCGCGCTATCCTTAATAAATTTTAGTTAAACAGCGTACGAAACAAATTCTTACACGTAACATACCACGCTACATAAAGTCAATAATATAATACAGTATATTATAAAGTACTATTGTATGCATACTATATTTTGTTAAGTAATCGCCGCTATGGAATTTGTTGGTCTCGGACCGATATATCGGGAACTCTGACCGTTCGATAATCGATAACTATCGGTATCGGTGTTATCGCGATAATATTTTTACCGATACACAACATTAGTAAACCAGATATATATAAGAGGTTGTCCCCATGTATTAAAGTATCGACTTTTCTCTGTCATTTTGCCCTAAAATTCAGGGAACTTAGAGAAAAACTTCAGCCGTACGAGAAAATCAATTTTACCCAGACAATGAACGTCAATTCTATACTTTGAATGTACTACATGTTTGTTGTCATGTGAACGCATATTGGCGTTTTCCTCTTTTCGACCCCGAACAAGAGAATCTAGCTCGTCAAAAAACTTCATCCAAAATCACCTTTGAGGGGTGTTTTGAGTTAAAGTACTGCCCAAACAACGAATGAAAAATGATCCACGCAAGCGCCACACGAGTGATATTTTTTTTGGATGAGAGAGTATACGCTTTTTTTCCTTATGCTTGTCATGCGCATGTACGAAAAAAAAATTGCTTGTCATGCGCATGTACGAAAAAAAAAATTTGCAGGGGTCTTGAACCTCCACATTTATTCATGGGTCCTTTGCATAAGTCGTCCCCTCTTCCCTCTCCATCTCACACTATCGCCTTTATCTCCCACTTTTTAGAATGAGACACGGCAATATTAGTATAAATTGAAAGATCTTTGAAAAATATTTTTTTACAACTTTTAGGTTTTTTTTTTTATGGCAAGTCGAATGAAAAATGTAGGAAAAACGAAATCGGGAAACCGTGGCGGAAAGTTCTTAAATCAGTGACGTCGACGTTGTATCAAGTGAGCATGACGTCACAATGTCAGCAAACCCTAAACATCTACAATTTCACAAAAGTTTAGACGTCTACAACTGTCGCTAAAGTTAAGACGTCTACAACTGTCGCTGTTTTTGTTGGCGTCACTAATCGTCGGAAGTTTCGTAGTCGTCTTCAGTCGTCATCAGTTGTACCTTCGTCTACAAACGTCACATTTCAAAGTTCCGATTTCATTTTCCCACATAGGGATGCTCTTCAAAAGTAGTACGGAGAATCTTCACTACAGTCTAAAATACTTAATCAAAGTACCGATTACACGGGGGACGCACCCTAAATATATCTGTAATCGTTTAAACATGATATGTTAGAACATTTTTATCGTTTAAACGTGTCAGAACATGTTAGCGTGATTTTTCCCAGTTTTTATTATTAAGAATCAAAGTTGAGTGCACTTTCCAGTGTCGACACTGTTATTTTACACTTTTTATGTACTTTTGCATGAAATAACGAGACAATTTTAGTATAGATTGTGACATTTAGTACACTACTAGCGCGTATCGTCATTATCGTCAAGGTTTTCTTAGCCACTGAAAACATCTTTACACTAGTCAGATTCTCAATTTGAGACCGCCAATCGGAAGCTAAGAATGTTACCTTTCAATCGCAACCGTCAGATCTACAATCGGACAAGGGTGTACGGAGAAAATATGTTTTAAGTGGCGAAAAAAACCTTGACAATAATGACGATTCACGGTGTAACTGTACTGAATTTTCATATTTGGTACACTACACTACCTAAAGTTGCCCGAATTAGTGTGATAGTACTTACTAAAAACGTACCAATATTATCGAAAAGAAAGAAATTGAATCATTGATTATATTTTAAGCTTAAGGGTCAAAATGTGTGTGCGCAAAATTAGTAATATTAACACTAATAACGATTTGTGGTGTTTTACACTACTTTCCTCCCTCCCTTCCCTTCCTTCTTCTCGACTCTTCCCCCTCCATTCCCATCGTTTTCAGTCCCCCTCCTTTCCTTCTCTTCCCTTCCCCTCCCTTCCTTCACCTTCCTTCACCTCCTTCCCCGCCCTCTTTTTTTTCCTTTCCCTTTCCTTTTGGGGAAGGGTTGTTGAATATTGTGAGAATCGGCAGTATGGCCGAAGTTGCTTGGATAGTGCTTGAAATGGCGGATATAAAAGTCGCACAATGTTAGGTTTGTCTTGCTTTGTCTTTGTTGATGTTTGTTTCAGTTTCGTGCAATTGTAATGTTTGGTTCGTTTGGTGTCAAATTCTTTAGTGCGTAACATTTCATTCCACACAGATGTTTAGGAATTCATTTTGGATTCTAGTTGGATTTGACGATTCTTCAATGAAGAGGGGGAATATTACGATTCATTGAAAGAATCGTACGCGCGCGGTATCGGCTCGATTTCGCGAAGCATTGTACTTTATAGAATGTATCGAAAGTACTTTAGGTTTTTTGGCGGCGCACGATTACACTTGCCACGCCATGGCTGGTGTGGTATTTAAGGGACACCATGGAATTTTTTATTTATCAACAATCAACAATCAATTGGAGGATTATATGGAAAAATAGAAGGGATAAAGGAGATAGAAGAGAATTTGCAATTTCGGTTGTTTAATGTGAGAATTTTTCCAAAATGTCTCGTCAATGTTGATTCAATGTTTTGTAATCTGAATGCTTCTACTGCCATAATAGTTTGTTAGTGTGCTCTGAGTTTGTTATCGATCCTTTCACGAGTATGGGTGGGGGGTTAGGGGGAGGGGTGGTGGGGGGGGGTAGGGGTGTAGGGAGAGGAAAAAGGTTGAGATTCCTGTTGGGGGGAGGGTGGGAGGGAGGGGGATCCATGAATGGGTGTGGGAGGGACGGGAGAGGAGGGAGTGAGTGGTGGGAGTGATGACTGCAAAGGTGAAGGGATTGAGGGAGGGAGGGATGGAGGGCGGGAAAGCGGGGGAAGACATGAGGGAGGATGAGAGGATTTATTTGCACAGCATGAAAAGAGAGCCCCAAAGGGGGGACGGGGGAGGGTGAGGGAGGGATACTCAAGGACTTTTGGAGGTAGTGAAGGCAATACCTTAGGTGGGAGGAGGTGGGGATTGGCGGACAAGCAAATCAGGAAAAAAACAGGACAAAAAAGGATTGAAATTGGAAATCAAAGACAAATCAAAGAAACAGGACAAAAGAAGGAAAGGATAGAAATAGGAAAAAAATAAAAAAATAGGAGGAAAAGACAAAAACATGAGAAAAGACAAAAAATTTAAAAGAAAGTATGCACAAAACAGAAAAATAGAAATGGTTCTCCTTCCCCCTCCCCTCCCTCTCTCACTCCTCCCTCTCTCTCCTTTCTCTACTCACTCGCCCTTTTTGTCGTGCTCTCTTTTTCTTTCTATACCCTTTCTCTCTTTCTCCTTGGTTCTTCTTTTTCTCCTCTCTTCATTGGTTTACTACAGCCAAGATTGCTCATTGTGGCATAAAAACATACTAATGGACTTCAAAAGAAAAAATCTAGAGAAAAAAAAATCTAGAGATTTGAAACTCCAACTAGGCCTCTCACAATTCCACGTGATCATCTGGCTCATCCTCTGAGGTTCCTTCGGAAGAAGGACCTCCAAATTTTTGGTATATTTTCCTGAAAATGGGATTACGGATGCCCTCCAGCTCCTTCAGCTTCTCTTCATAGTCTTTTTTCTCGGCCGACTGATTCTCATCAATCCATTCAATCGCCTCTTTAACAGTTGTGGATATAGCCTCCTTGTCTTTATCCTCCAATTTTTTAGCCAGTTTTTCCTTATCCACCACTTGATTCTTAATGTTATATACATATGTTTCTAGAGAATTCTGGGTTTCTATACGTTCTTTTGTTTGTCGGTCCTCCTCAGCAAATTTCTCAACCTCCTTGACCATTATATCAATTTCATCTTGGGTGAGCCGGCCGTTGTCGTTTATGATGGTGATCTTCTCAGACTTTCCCGAACCCTTATCCTCAGCCTTCACATTCAAAATACCATCGACGTCGACGTCAAATGTGACCTCAATTTGAGGCACACCACTGCAAGAAAAAACAAATGTAGCAACATTCAAAAATCAAACATTACTCTAAAGTTTAGAGCATCAAGGTTATTTCACAAACAAGCAGACATAAAAAACAAGATTGACTGTTATGAAATGCCCACCGAGCCGCTGGAGGTATGCCATTCAAGTCGAACTTTCGAAGCTCACGGCAATCCTTGGCCATAATCATCTATGCTGTTCTGAGACAACTGCTGGTACTGAAGATGAAGAAGAAGAAACAGTAGTAGTCATTGTAGAACAAAACAAGAGAGGAAGCTTCCACAAATACCAGTGGCAAAACAGCAACTTTGACAGACAATAACTTTCAACACAGGGACACAAATCTACCACAGTGTAGATATCATAAAAAGGAACACACACATAAAATTTCAGTTAATATTGCTCACAGATTTGTGAGATATTCAGAGGTGAATTTTCATAAAAACTAAGTGTACACTTTTTCATATCATTTGTTCCTAATGAATAAATTCACTAATTCCTACTTCGATATACTGAAACTACACTATGCTGTACGGAGGCATTCCAGCCGTACATCTAACAATCTAACACAACAAATACTGTGAGTATACCTGTGTACTGAAGGTATGTTATAAACCACATTTTCAACACCAAACAACTAATTCACTACAGACGAAATTATGTTCTACCAAATATTTACACCGAAGTTCAATGAACATAAAGTGATAGTGATCTAGTCATACTCGTTAGTATTTGTTGGCGGCGGTTGTCAGCCGTACGATTAGAGGATTTGGCACCGTAGATGTGACTTCACGAAGTCTCGTGGTCCTACCGAATTTCCGTATGTCCACGGAGGACATACTCACGCATTTCTCTCAACTGACGACGCGTGTCCCAAGTGTGAATGAACCGTGAACTCCCAACTTCACTTTCACACTAATTTAGGTAAGTACTGAACCGAACTCAACAAAAATAATCTTAAGTCCTGAACAACTCTCTCTCCCTCATGAGGCATAGAGAGGACTAAAGCTTTCTAAAAAACAACAATCTCTCCTTCAAACACCTAAAAGAAAAGGGCAACAACCATGGCAAAAATTTTCATGACAAAGCATGTTATGTAGAAAGCTTCCACACATATTACACACAATTGCTCAAAGACTTTCCATAAGCCAAATTCTTTTATAATTTAACAGAAATAATGTTATCGTCATCTACACAAATATGAGCATACAATGACATACAACACTAACAGCATTTTTGCAACATTATTGAAGGTCAAAAATGGAAGAAAAAATATTCTAACCAAATAGTGAATTCTCCAACAACTGCTAAAATTCCAATTTAAGGGTTGTACCTGAAAAGAAACTATTGTCTATTGGTCCTGATACGTGGTAAATGTTTTGGACTTCTTTGTGGGAATTCGTGTGTTCCTTGGGATAAGCTTAGTCATCACTCCACCAACTGTGTCAATACCTAAGGTAAGTGGAGTGACATTGATTAAAAGGATACCTCAACGACTAAGAAGAGCTCCATTAAATACTATAAGTTTAAGGAAAATCAATAAAGCAGTCACTCCATCAACCATTGTCATAAACCAGTGAATGTGAAACACTCAATGGCCTCAATTTTCCGAATAACCTTTTTCCAACAGCAATTAAAGAGTACTCACCTTCGAGTTCATCTTTTTGTCCCCTCAAAATTCCACCGTGGACTGCCGCACCATAGGCAAGTGCTTCGTCCGGGTTCACACCCTTGCTTGGTTCTTTTCCGGCAAAGTAGTCTTTCAACAGTTGTTGAATTTTGGGAATCCTATACCACCCAAAATAAAAGACCTGTCAAGGTTTCAATTCGTCACAATCCACACTGAGTCAGAAAAACCATTTGACCTTCAAAAATTCCCCCCTAAGAGTTCCAATATATCTTCATACCGAGTGCTTCCACCGACAAGCACAATCTCGTGAATCTTTTTTTTGACAATTTAGCGTCATCCATTGCCTTCTTTACAATACCCATGGTTTTCTTGAAAAGGTCGTTGTTCAATTCCTCAAAACGTGCCCTTGTCAACGGCTCAGAGAGTCCTCTTTGGACTTGTCCTCTTGCTCTTTGGGATTCCAACTTTCTTACCTTATTGTGCCATGTGGCGCTAGGCCATGTTACCCTCGAAAACCGCTAAAGTGGCCATTGTGGGATCTCGGCGATGATGCGTTCTGTTTGATCCAAACCGTCTTTTAATATTCGCCGTTAAAAACAAATGTCCGGTACATTTGTTTCGTGCTGACATTTACTCGCACAATATTACTACTAGTTCTTATGCTCTCCGTCATTATTTCCGTTAATCCGATTAATGTTCTAAGCACTGTTTAAATAAATATGAAACCCTATGTACTATAACGATCTTCTTCAACTCACTGGTTAGAACTGATGGTTACGTCTTGCTCTGCCGGTTGGAGGTTTAAGTTCGGTCGGACTAACCCTTTTTGTTAAGAGTGACTTATGTCACCTTATAGTCCGACCGGAGTAGCGAAGACAGCCATGGCTCCAGCACTCTCTCTCACCTTCAGTGACTACAACAAGTATGGGGGCTAGAGAGAGAAGGTGGAGGCACACTGTCTGCACTTTTACTTAAACTATTCAAATCTAGAGAATACCCTCTAAAGCTAGTGATTTCAACACTCCCTATATTTTCTAGTCTAATTTCAACTTTTCTTTTAATCCACACTTTTCTCTACAATAATTTAACTTGGGAGAAGGCATAGGTTTGGTCATCATGCTTGTTACCATTTCCCCATCAAATTTATACACAAGATTCACAATTTTGTTTTCAACCTTTTCCCTCACAAAACTCCGTCTTATGTCCATGTGTTGGCTTTAAAATGATGTTTTGGATTGGCTGCAATAACAGGGCAGCTTGATTATCACAAAACACTTTATGCACTCCCTCCTTCATATTGCCCAATTTTTGCAATAAGGACTTAACCCACATCAACTCTTTCACAGCAGAATAAAAGGCCATGTACTCATTCTCTATAGTGGACTGAGCAACCACCTTTTGTTGCTTGCTATACTCATTCTCCATAGTGGACTGAGCAACCACCTTTTGTTGCTTGCTACTCTAACAGCAAGTACCTTCCCCCACATATAACACATACCCAGAAGTATATCTTCTCATAGGTGCATCCCCATAACTGGCATCACTCCAAGTAGTGATATCATGGTGCTTCCCTCCGAAATGCAACCATAAATCATTTGTTCCCACCAGATATCTCATGACTCTCTTGGCAGCCTCCTAATCTCTCTTCATAAGGTCATTAAGACTCCTACTAAGGACTCCAATTGTTGTTGTTATGTCCGGTATAGTAGAGTTCATAAAGTAAATTAAACTTCCTATAACCTGTCTGTAAGGAACAAACGTCATAAATTGTCTCTCTTCTAGACTAATATGATCGTCTAAGATCATCATTCCTCCATCTACACTCCCATTACTTACTTTCTTCAGATCCATGGGAGTGGTACAACTGTTTGCCTTTTCCATCTAGAATTTCTCAAGCATATTCCCCATAACTTTTTTTGAGTGAGTCAGATAATCTTTTTCTCTCTATCCCTTTCCATTTGAATTCCTAAGATGTATCTTGCTTCCCCTAAATATTTCATGTCAAATTCGCTTCTAAGATCTTTCTTTAACTTATTCATCTTTTCTATAGACTTACTCAATACTAACAAATCATCCACATAAATTGCAATAAAGATAACACCATCCTCATCTTCAAACATGTAAATAGAATGGTCAAAACTTTTCCGGATTTATCCAAGATAGTTGAGAAACTCATCTAATTTCTTATTCTATTGTCGGGGAACATTCTTCAGTCCGTGTAAGGACTTTATGAGTCGGCAAACTTTGCTTTCCTCTCCTTCCTATATGAACCCCTCTGGATCCTGCATAAAGATTTCTTCCTCTAGTTCACCATTGAGGAAGGCAGTCTTAATGTCCATCTGGTGTATTTCGATCTCTTCCGCTGCTGCTAGATTGAGGAGAATCTTAACTGATGGGAACCGAACCACCGTAGCAAAAGTCTCCTCATAATCTATCCCTTCCTTTTGGGTGAACCTCTTTGCTACTAGCCAAGCCTTATATCTCTCAACAGTATTATCTTGGTTCAGTTTTAGTTCAAATACCATTTGTACCCAATAGGTTTTCTGTCCGGAGGACAATCCACAAGCCCACAAGTATTTGCTTCCATAATAAATACCATCTTATCATTTATGTTTCTAACCAATCTGTCTTTCTTTGAACTATCCGTTGCCTTTGAGTATGACTGGGGCTCATTGGGATGAGATAGCTTAGTTACCTTGTGGGCGGCCTCTTTTTCTTGTAGTTTTTTGCTGCTTCTTCAACCTCCCTCAAAGTTTGAAGCTGGAATGGAGGGAAGTCTCGGATTCCTCCTAATTGTCTTCTCGGCTCCCCTATCCATGGAAGATGGTTTTGGCTCCTTCTCCTCTATCTCCTCAGAGTTTACAAAGATGTGGGGAGATTCCGGTATATCTCCCCTATCTTTGATCTTCCCTGAATCTGCAATCACTTTTTCACTCAGGTCCCTTTCGGGAAGATCCGAGTCTTCTTCACTCTTGCACTCAAAACTAATTCTTATCTTCTTAGTATATTTGAAAGGGTCAAATGATTTTCCTTCGTCCATGACAACTTGATGATTTACCAGAATGATATCTTGCTTTCCTAGATCATAGACACTATGTCCCTTGACATCCTCATCATATCCCACAAAGTATCGGTGTTTCCCTTTTGCATCTAGTTTCCAATTTTTCTTATTCGTATCAAGATTGTAAACTTGACTACCGAATACTTTCAGGTGGGAAACATCTGGTTTCCTCCCAACCCATCTATTATAAGGTGTCATTCGTTTCAAAGTTGAGGTAAGGACTCTGTTTTTGATGTAGTTAGCACTGCTCATGGCTTCTGCCCAAAACCTTTTTCCTACCCTTTTGTCGGCCAACACACTACATACATTATCTCTTGAAGTTCGGCTTAACCTCTTAGCTACCCCATACTATTCTAGATTATACGGTATTGTTTTCTGATGTTTAACTCCCTCATCCCTCAAGTATTCCTTCAACTGGTTACAGGTATATTCTCTTCGATTATCACTCGTTATCCTTTTAATGGGGGTTCAATCCAATTTCTCCCTCCATGCTTTATAATATTTAAAGTAAGTTAGTGCTTTTGACTTTGTTTTTCAAAAGTAGACTCTAGAGAGTCTAGTCTAGTCATCAGTGATTGTCATCATATACCTCTTCCCTCCAACCGAAGGTACTTTTGCTGGTCCCTAGATATCTCTGTGGACCAGATCTAGTACTTTCTCACCTCTATATGTGGAAATTTTTAGAAATGGAAGTTTGTGAGCCTTACTTTGTGCACAGCCACTACAATCATCCACCATTTTATTATCCCCAAACTGAATGCCTTCTTCTACACCAAGCTGCTTCATTTCCCTTAGCCTATCAAAGTGTACATGCCCCAACCGCTTATGCCAAATCATCAAGTTTGGGACTCCAACATAGTAAGCATTCTTCTTTTTATTACTAACGTTAAGCCTAAACATTCCTTGGCTACCCTTATCTGCTGTGGAGTAGACTTCATTCCCATACTCAGCTGTAACGACTCCCTTTCTAATGAAGGTATCAAACTTCTTATCATCTAATACAAAAGAAGAGACAATATTTTTGCTCAGCTGAGGTGTATAAATGACATCTTAGAAAGTGAGTATGGAAGCCTTACCCTTTACTAAGACTTTTAGATCTACCGATTCACCTAGATCTGTAGTAACTACTCTCCCATCCCAGTACTCCATATTTACAATGAGAATCTTTCTTAGCTTGGTAAAGAGGTGCTTGTCATGACACATATGAATGCATGCACCTGAATCGATGATCCATCCTTCTTGTGGAGGTTCCCGAATGGCTTCGAGAGCACACATGTGTTTTCGAGAAATCTCCTTCTCCTCCAAATTTTAGTCGAGTAAAAGCTCTCCATCCTCTTTCTCTTAGGACTCATCTTCTTCGGTCTCCCCTTTCACTTGTGTGACCACAAGTGCCTTCTTCTTTCCTACGGAAGAAACTCATCCTTGGGCTTTTTGAAGCCTCAACTTCGACAACTTGGTACAATCAGCTTTGAAGTGTCCCAGCATTTTGCAAAAATGACAAAGGCCCTTTGGAGGCCTCGATCCCCCAGTTTTATCTTTCTCTCCCTTGAAGTTGCCGTATGGCTTTGTTCAATCCTTTCCCCACCGGTCCGTTCCGGCAGCTAAAGCTTGAACGCTCTCTCCTCCTCTCCAAATCTGGATAGTGTTCTCTTGCACAAGTATCATCCTGACCATTCTGTTCCACTTCCAAAGACTGTCATCCATTTCTTGTACTCAGTACACTATGTTCTCAAACTTAGTAGGCAGCTTCATGATGAAGGTGTTGAATTTAATCTTCATAGTACCGGTCAACCCCGCACTCTCCATCTCCATATACAAATAAGAGAGGTCATTGCAATAGTCTAGCATTTTCCCCTCTTTGTAAGTATACTCCCCTAACCGTTGCTCGACCAACTAGAGCTCCTGAATGGTATCGGCTTCATAGATCTCCATTTAGGAATCCACAACTCCTCGACCTTGAAGATGTGGAGATGAGAGGTTGCCAAAGCTTGAGTAAGATGCCTCGGAATAAAGTGCCTGGCTGCCATGTTTGTGTATTCCCACATTTGAATATTGTTATTTTCGGACTTCACGGCCGCCGCTTCGGGTACCGTGGCGATAGGAGTAAGAGGTGTCTCCTTCCTTTTCCCTTTTTCGCACCCATTGTTGTCATTGCTGTCTGCCTCCTCCGTTGGAGGAGATATGGATGCAGAAAACTTCACTCCACCAAATCCTGGTGAAATTCCCTAAGATGGACGTTTCACTTGTCCAACGACGATACCCCAATATCGTTTTTCAGACAACGCCTGTACTATCATGGCTTTCCAGTAAATAAAACCAGATCCGTTGAAGATGGGCACCTTAGAAGGTAGGCCCATAACTTGCAATTCTATGTCTCCAATTAGACTATAGAATTATGGAAGCCTCTAGATAGTTTTTGACTAACCCTTCTTCAGCTAGGATTGCAGATAAACAAGTAGGCAAACAAGTTATTTAACTGCACTCTTGTGCAGTCACGACTCCCATGAGTCTGCAGCAAAAGAGATCAGTGAAAACGCCCAACCAAGCGATTAGTTAGCAAGGGGCAAAAATGCTAATATTTATACAAGCTCATTTGGAGAGAGGCCGCTACCTCCTCAATCCTCTAAGTTCTAAACCCCTTTCAAAACCCCTATCTACTGATGTACGAACCAATCATAAGATTGTATAGTATAGAAAGGTACTATAGCCAATGTACTTTCTGTACTGCTTGGGTACGACAAGGCCATGGAGTGGACGTTTGTCTCCTTTAGACTTGTTTTCATGCTCTCCCGGATTCCCGCTTTCCAATCCTATCGTGCCATGTGGCGATAGGCCATGTCACTCCGAAATCGCCAAAGCGGCCATTTCAGGATCTCGACAATGATGCGTGTCGTTGGATCCAAACTGGCTTTTAATATTTGTCTTTACAAACAAATGTCTAGTACATTTGTTTTGAGCGTACATTTACTCGCACTATATAACAACTACAGCGTGAATCGTTATTAGACTAAAGAAATTATTACTGTCAAAAATTAATTAGTGTCATTGATGTTGTTTTAAAGACTTAATTTCGTACACACCTATTTTCGTGTAGCCTTAATGATACAGTATGAGGCGTACGTTATGGGGGAGAAAACAAATCATAAGTGTACGTAATGAATACGGATGCATTATTCGAATGGATTCACGGATTGGGGGAGCGAACGTACGGAGTGTCTTATTTGACAAGTGGACGTTAAATAAGTCAGCGGCATTTATGGCGAAGGACGTAATTTTGGTACGATAAGATTTGGAGGGTACGAGTTAATTTCGGCAAGTGGTTCGTAGTACATTTGGAGGGCGGCCGACGTCCGCCGATATTTTTGTAGGATCACACTATTTTTTATGATGTATTACCAGGTGGACTTGACGTTTGTGATGTCGGTTTGCTACATAGACTCGTTGTCAAGTGACTAAGCAAGATGACGTTTAGTATGCGGATTTTGCAGAGGTGTCGGTGTAAATATTCTATTCAAAATAGGTTTGTCTTTTTGCTAATTAGTTTATTAGTGTGAATTCATTCATTCTGACATACCTCGAATTATTCTGGTATATTCACAGTAATTTAGGTGGGAGGTAGATAACGTACGGCTAGTATGCCTCCGTACAGTCAGTAGTGAACTCTCTGAGTATAACTTGTAGGACTTAGATTATTATGGGTATCACAGTTGAGCTCATAAAAGTAATGGCAAATTGATTTTCTGCAACTTTGACCTGATGGTGTGATCACCCTGATTGATGTCTTTGTATGAAACTTTGTGGAGATCTTTGATGACCTAAAAAGTATTTGTTTATCTAGTTTCAGTCTGTTTTGCTGTTTCTGTAGAATTCTGTGAGGAGTCTACCTGGTTAGTTTGGTAAGCTGTCAAATGTTTTTGGGAAACTCTGCAGCTCATATCTTATGGATGCCTTAGTGAATTTAGCTCTAACTTTGAGAGGTTACACTGTTTCAGATAAAATGCATACTGGTGTAGTTTCAGCTTCTTTTGGTAATTGTGGAGTAATGTGTGTTGTCTGAAACAAAGCTGTTTTGAGGTAGTCTGAGGGTGTCTTCCGTGAGTAATCCATGGTTGAAATAGGCCAAGGACAACAATTGATGCTAATTTAGTGTCGGAGACATGGCAGATTATGGTCCACATCTTTAAATAGTATAATTTATTATATTCAAGGTATCAATGTCAAAAATTTGGGGCGCCGATATAGAGTACATTAGTCTAATAACTATTCAAGGTATAGTTCATATGCTCTCCGTCCGTAATTTTGTTGATCGGATTAATGTTATAAACACTATTTAAATAAATATGAAACCCTACGTATTAACGATTATCTACGACTGACCGGTTAGAGCCGACGGTTACGTCTTACTCTGCCGGTTGGAGATTCGAGTCCTGTCAGACTCACCCTTTTTGTTAGAAGTGACTTATGTCACCCTACAGTCCTGTCGGAGTAGCGAAGAAAGTCATGGCTCCACCACTCTCTCTCACCTTTAATGACTACGATAAGTATGGGGGCTAGAGAGAGATGGTGGAGGCAAATTGTTTACACTTTTACTTAATCTATTCAGATCTATAAAATACCCTCTAAATCTAGTGATTTTAATTGCCGCGCCACTTGTCATCTGTTGACATAACTTCCATAAACCACCAAAATGGCCATTTTTTTATATCAGCTAGGATATAAGCCGTCCAATCCACACAATCATTTGATGTTCGCCATTCAAATTAATGTCCGGTCAATTTGTTTAGTGCGTTACAGGCGTCATACAAAATTCGTTCTGATTCTATGTGAAATTTGCTGTAAACATAGTTAATTGGTTTATTTTGCATGTTCATCTTCAAGTAGTTATCAAACCCTCTGTATCTCAGCACCAATCCCAAACTAAACGAGAAGGCTGCCGTCTATTCCAACAAACTCTAGGGACCTAGTTTTATACCTAGGTGGTGCGTTTCTTTTTTGGTACGGTCTTTCTCAGTTTGTCCTCTCTGGAAGCTTAGGCAGCCATGGATCTATCTCTCTCTCTCTCTCACATCAGTGACTACAACAAGTATGGAGACAAGGGAGAGACGGGTTAGAGCCTAGCTAACACTTAATTTTATTCTTTTAAAATTGACGTGAAAAATACAAATAGAAAAACAACTATTTTATCAAAAAGGTCTCTTCATAGTTAATTCGCTCTATTTGGGTAAAACCATTTGCTACCAATCTAGCTTTGTACCTCTCAATGGTATTATCTGGGTTCAATTTCAGCATAAACACCCATGAGCACCCAATCAGCTTTCTATCCTGAAGATAGTCCACTAACTCCAATGTATTGGCTTCAATAATGGAAGCCATGACATCATTAATGGCCCTAATCCATAAGTCTTTTTCTGAATTGTTTACTGCCTCTGAGTACGTTTGAGGCTCATCAGGATGTGACATCTTTCATACCTTAAGAGCTGCCTGTTTTTCTTTTAGCCTCTTGCTGCTCGTATGTCCTGTCTCAAATTGAGAAGATGGAATGGAGTGTAATTTTGGGTTCTTCCGAACCGTTTCATTTGCTCCCCTATTCATAAGAACTAACTCCTCTTCCTCCATGTCCTTAAATTATACCGAAGCTTGAAGAGTAATCAGAGTCTCCTCCTTGGTCCGAGTTTCTTCTACATCTACAAAAAGTTGATGATTGACATTCGTTTAAAGAAATTGTGTCTCTTCCTCACTCTCTCAGTCAAATCTAATTTTGATTCTGTTAGAGTATCTCAATTGATCTATCGACTTCCCGTCATACATGACAACTGAGTGCTTAACCATTATGATATCCTTCATCCCGAGATCATAGACTTAGTATCCTTAGAGCACGAAAGTTATCACAATATTCCACCATACTCCCCCCGGAGTATTTATAGTCCCAGATTTGTCCAGCCACCAGAAGTTCCTCCTGGACATTAGATTTCTCAAAAGCACTTTTTAGTGATTCCCAGATTTCTTTTGCTTTCTTTATTTTGAGCCAAGACATGACCAAATTCTCGGAGATGCACACAATCAGATTGTTTTGCGCTAGTGAGTTTTTCTTCGCCCAGCTCGCATCTATTTCACTTTAAGTACCATCCAAGAACCCCAATAGATCAGCAGTTTCAAATGTGGATTCAACCATCGCCGCCGAGTATGCATACTTTTGGCCATTGATTTTGCGAATTCTTGATAAAAGGCCCATAACCTATTGTTCTACAACCACAGTAGCAGGAGGAGAGCCAGAAGCAGTAGTAGTGGAAGTAGACATTTAAAGTAGAAGCTAACAGGCACCCTACTCAACAGCCAAATTCAAGATGTGATAGAATGCAACTCAGTGATCTATGTAGACTCAAATTCAGCATAACAGTTGTAAGCATAGTGTAGAATCACTCTACAAAGATCGTATTCAATTGATCCAGCTAACCATAAGATATAAACACTGTAGTTCACAAAAACTGCCTTAGTTGATTAGTATCAAGAATTGGATGATCACAATTTGTCTAAGTCATAAACTATATACTCACAGTGAGTATCTACTGGTTGTTGTTTTGAAAGCTTTAGTCCTCACTAAGCTTCATAGGCGAGAGGAGTGTTTTCTCAGTATTTAGAATAATTTATGAAAAGTTTGGTTCAGTATGTACCACAATTAATGTTACAGTGAACACTGAGGGAGTTCATGGTGTGACACACTTCAGGGCACGCGTCGGTAAATGAGACACTCTACAAAGATACGTTCGTACTATTCAGACTTACCATAAAGACAGAAGTGTCACATAAAAGTTTCATCTTGGATGAAACTTCGAAATGATGGACGGTGAAGATTTGCTGCCGACGGAAGGTGATCATCTGGGACCACGTCCACACAGTGTGGTAC
>JBBHKE010000055.1:38384-167831 GCA_037447655.1 Zygnema cylindricum | reverse complement strand
TCAGAGTTTTTGTCTGCCAGGGTGGCAGTTATTTTTGCTTAAACACAAAGGGGTCAGGATTATCCTAGAGGCTTCTTGGAAGCTGTCCACTCTGAGGACTTATGGAGGTCTCAGAGTTTCAGACTGCCTCGGTTTCTTTCTTATTTCTATTAAGACCTAGAAAATACTTTAAAAGACCATTAATTTCTACAGTTTCTCCATACTACCTTCTACATACTTGTGTTCAACTATTTTGGTAACACTGCTAAGCCAATGATATAAAGAAGTCTTTACATACATACATTCTAAGCACTTCCATAATTCAGATGCCTTTTTAAAACTTAGGTATGACATTACCAAATCCTCAGTCAAGGAGTTCTTGATAACCGTTAGACACTCATGACTTTTACTTTTCCATCCATTTGATGTTTCGGCCAAGGTACCGTCCACCACATCCATTAGCTCCATCATCTCGAAGTAGCTCTCGAGTGCATCCTTCCAGTAGTGATATTTTGATCTATTAAATATAGGTAGCCATGGGTGTGGGCCCATAACATGTTGTCCATAGCCTATTTCAGCCATGGACTACACTCGGAAGCACCACAGATTACCCCTTAAACAGCTATGTTTCAGACAACACAGATTACTTCACAATAAATAAAACCCCCTCAAACTACACCAAAAGGCAGTATACTATAGAAACTGTAATCTCCCAAAGTTACAACCAAATTCACCAAGGAATCTAGAAGATATAAGCTCCAGAGTTTCACAAAAACAGTTAACAGCTTCACAAAGTAACCACTTAGACCTCTCACAGAATCTTACAGAAATAACAGAATAGATTGAAACTTCACACACATATAGATTCTATATCATAGAATTACTTCACAATGTTTCACATGAAAATACCAAACAGGGTGATCACACCAACAGGTCAAAAATGCAGAAAACAGTTTACCATTGCTTTGCTAAACTTGAATGTGACACTCAAAATATTCTAAGTCCTACAAGTTGATGTTCTACAACCACCGTTGCAGGCGGAGAACCAGCAGTAGTAGTGGAAGTAGACATAAAAAACAGCAGAAATTATCAAAGTACCTACTCAACAGCCAACTTAGAACTGACACAAAATATGACTCAGAAAGCCAATATGCTTCAAAATTGCCAGAGTGATACAAAATACAGTAAATTGACAATTCCCAAAATTGCAGCTCAAATGACCTAGTAAACCATAAGATATGTTATCTGGAAGTTTCCCAAAAACTGCCTTTAGAAAATCATATTCCCAAAACTGGATACTACAAAATTGGCTAAGTCCTAAGTTATATACTCACAGTGTGTATCTACTGATCTACACTAATTCGGGTTACCGATACTACGGTTATTATCATGACTAACGACAAAGCATCCTACCCGTACGTTACTGTACCTCAAAAACCTAATTATTATTTTCTAAACCCTGATTAATGAAACACTATTTTTTATCACACTAAACTACAAACTAATGTTATTCAGATATTTACAAACATTGAACCGTACACAAAACGTTCTAACCGTACACAAAACGTTCCAAATGCTTAGTCAGCGGTGACCGCTAAAGTCTTGCCGAATGTGGTAATCTAGTACAAAGCACCTGAGTGCTTCGTCAATTGTGGTCCCACGCGAATCACGCTTGCGGTCCCTCGTGAATCGCGCTTGTGGTCCCAGGTGAATCGGGTCCGTTGGAACAAATTTGATCGACGATGGTACCGTCGTGTTGTACTATATGTTTCCGGAATACTCGGGACAGATCCCGTTCGTCCGATCATGTGAATCGCATCGTCAATTTTTTTGACACGTAAGGTTGACTGTCGGCGCTACTCCGAAAAACCTTCATACGTTATTTCGTCGACACGTGTCCCTGCAAAGGTACGATACACTCTACTGTACCTTTTGCTACTGTAACACTAATTAAGGTAAGTATTACAGTAGACTACTAAGAAAAATATCATAAGTTATTTTTACCCCTATTGACTGAAATAAAGATTTATAACTTACAACACTCCCCTAAATCTTTAGACTCAGCTACTCACTTAGTCCAATAACATCTCTGCAAAATTATAACTTAGGAGCAAGAAGGGCTTTTGTTAACATGTCAGCCACCATCTTCTCATCTGGTAAATAACACAATTTAACGACTTTTGCAAGTACTTTTTCTCTAACAAAGTGAAGTTTAACATCCATGTGTTTGCTCTTAAAGTGATGGCTCAGGTTAGAGGAAATTGCTATGGCAGCTTGGTGTTCACATCAGATAGCTTGTGGGCCAGTTTGCATATACCCAAGTTCTTGTAAAATGGACTTGACCCATAAGAGCTCCTTGAGGGTGGAAGCTGCTGCCATATATTCTGACTCCATTGTGGATTTAACTGTAACCTATTGTAATTTGCTACTCCAGCAGCAAAATCCATCTCCAATCTTCAAAACGAAGCCAATCGTAGATTTTCGGCTTGGCATGTCCCCATAGCTAGCATCGCTCCACGTCTAGATTTTCACCTCTCCTCCTCCGAGAACAAGCTTGAGATTTCGAGTACCTGCAAGATATCTCAACACTCTTTTCGCTGCTTCCCATTCTGCCCTTTTAGGATTCTGCAGACTTCTACTCAAGACTCCCACAGCTGCTGCAATGTCGGGTCTCGTACAATTCATAAAATATATAAGACTTCCAACTACCTGTCTATATGGCTTTGAAGCCATAAACTCTTCCTCCCCTGTCTCTAAACTCTCACCGACAATTATGCCTGAATCTATATCAATTCCTTCCAATTTCTGCTTGAATTCCATGGGAGTTACGGATCCTTTCACATCTTACATTTCAAATCTTTCTAGCATGTTACCTATTGTTTTTTTCTGAGTCAACATAATCAGCCTCTTATTTCTGTCTCTTTATACCTGTATTCCTAATATGTATTTGGCCTCACCGAGGTCCTTCATCTCGAACCTAGACCTTAAAGCCGCTTTTATGCGGTTTATTTCATCCATTGACTTACTTATGAATAATAAGTCATCCACATATGTTGTTTTGAAAGCTTTAGTCCTCACTAAGCTTCATAGGCGAGGGGAGTGTTTTCTCAATATTTAGAATACTTTGTGAAAAGTCTGGTTTCCATATGTACCAGAATTAATGTTACAGTGAACAGTGAGGGAGTTCAAGGTGTGACACACTTCAGGTCAAGCGTCGGTAAATGAGACACTCTACAAAGATACGTTCTTACAATTTAGACTTACCATAAAGACCGAAGTGTCACATAAAAGTTTCATCTTGGATGAAACTTCGAAATGATGGACGGTGAAGATTTGCTGCCGACGGAAGGTGATCATCCGGGACAACGTCTGTAATTATCTGACGTGTTTGTACACGGTGTGCTGTGATGTTACTTATCTCTAGTTTGTACAGAAGCGTGTTTTGTATGATTAGTGTCTTAGTTCAAATTCTTTTTGTATGACATACCTTGACATATTCAGGTATCCTCTTTTAGATAGTAGATATTATTGATGCATGGCTGGTATGCCTCCTTTGCTTAATAAGGGCAATAAGTGGCTGCTAGCTCTTAGAAGAATAGATCTTTTAGGTATAAGAATAGGACTTAGCCATATCATAATTAGGAACTTTTTGTATCAAAATTATGCTGTGACATTTTTGATATCTTTGACTAAGAATATCTCTCAGATCTGTTTGCAGATTTCTGTGTAAATTTGCACTTGTGTTTGCACTTGTGTTCCTTTGTGTATTATCTGCGTTATGTCAGATTTATAGGCCATTTCGTTGTCTAAATTATCTTTGACTGTGTTCCAAAGTTGTGTGTGTTTTTTTTAGCATCTGTGAGAGCTTCTTGTATATCTGAATTCCGTGATGTCTACTCCAGCATCATCTTCATCTTCAGTTGGTGTAGCAGTCACAAAACAACACGTCACGAGCCCACCCTCACGCATCCCAGTTTTTGATGGAAGGAAATACATCTATTGGTCTGATCTGGTTGAGTCATATTTCACTCAAGTTAAATTGTTTGATGTAGTTGATGGCAGCCTTGCTGAAACTGAAGCATCCTATAATGGGAAAAATCAGCAAGCCCTACATTTGTTGAAGTTAATGATCTCATAAGATCTACTTATGTCACATATCAAAATGAAAAAGGCATCAAAAATCTTGTCTTCCTTGAAAACCATCTATTTGAAAGCTAATGACCAACATGAAATTATCACAGCTGGGATTATTTATGATTATAGGTATTCAGGAGGTTGCATGGCTGAATATTGTAATGGTCTTAGAATTTTGTTGGCAGAAAATGCATGTTCAATGGAGAACTTCTCCCCTTATCATCAGGCTATGATTCTTATGCGAGGTCTTCATGAGGAATATAAAGGAGCCTCGGCAAATTTGAGAAAGTTGGATAAGTCAGCTTGAAACTTAGCAACAGGTATAGAACTAGTGTTAGAGGAGGAATCCACTGTTGCAGCTTTTAATCTAGGAAAATCATCAGTAGCTTTTAATGCACAGTATCAAGGAAACAGATCTCACGGGTACCAAGGTTTTCAGTCTTATAACAAGTGTGTCTACTGTTATAATCAAGGACATCTGTACAAACAATATCCTAAGTTTCTTAAAGCCTGTGAGACAGGTATGTTCAGAAATGGATGGAGGCCAAGAGGAATCTTCACGCCCCAAAGACAACACACACACCACCGACTCTTCCTTCTAAAACCGAAGCATTTTCAGCTGACACACCGAGATCGGAATCAGTTAACAAACGGAAGGCGCCAGATGTCGTCAGTTTTCAAAAAACTGATGACAAAGAATTCTTTGCCCTTGCAAAACTGATGGAGGGAGACAAAGACCACGGGTGGATTATGAACTCAGGAAGCTCATCTCATATGTGCTGGAACAAAGCATCCTTCACAGATCTGCAACCTATTCCAACAAGGTAGATGTATTATGCTTGTGGTGCCACAGTTGAAGCAAAGGCTCAAGGGACTGTCATCCTTATGTGTGAGATAGATGGACAGGCAGTTCCTAGAACTCTCTATGGTGTATTCTATGTTCCTCAGTTCAAAAAGAACTTGATTTCTACCTCAGTTGCAGAAAGTAGAGGTTTTGAAATACTTCAGAAACAAGGAAAGAAAATAGTCAGCAAAGAGGGAAGGGTTGCTGTAATGGGAACTAGAGGCCCAAATAATTTGTACCGAATGGACCTGGTGAATACATCTTTTTTAGCTTACTCCAGTGTCTTATCTGATAATATTTTGTGGCATAAGAGGTTGGGTCATGTTCATTATGAAAGATTGGAAATGATGTTCAAAAATGATATGGTAGAAGGAGTTAAGCTTGGTCAGCAACAGTCAAGTATTTGTGATGGTTGTGCTTTGGGCAAGCTTCATAAACTTCCCTTACCACAAGCTGCAGATTTCAGAGCGACTAATATCTTAGAATTTGTTCATTCAGATGTGTGGGGACCCTCCAAAGTACCATCTTTTGCTGGCAACAAATACTTTGTCACATTCACAGATGACTTCTCCAGATTTAGCAGAATCTATTTTATGAAGGAGAAAAAAGAGGTCTTCACCCACTTCAAACACTTTCGGATCTTGGCAGAGAAACTTCATTGTAGATCGATTCTCTCCCTAAGATCTGATAATGGAGGTGAATATACTTCCAATGAGTTTGCTTATTATTTTAAAGAAAATGGTTTATCTCACTAGTTCACTGTGCCTTACACTCCTGAGCAGAATGGAGTCTCAGAAATGCTAAACAGAACTCTAACTGAGAGTGTTAAATCTATGATGGATGATAAAAGAATAGATGTTAAATTTTGGGTTGAAGCTTACCAAACTGCAACGTATATTAGGATCAGATTAGAAACTAGATCTGTTCAGGGAATGACACCTTATGAAGTATGGACTGGCAGAAAACCAGATGTCAGTCAGTTCAGATTTTTTGGTAGCAAGTGCTTTGTACTAGATAATCTACCAAACAGGAAACAAAGTCTAAAGTCTAAGCCTCGAATCTTAATGGGATATGATGATGAATATGTGGGATATAGAATTTATTGTCCTCAAAAACATACCATCCAGGTTGCTAGAAATATTCAAGTAAAGGATGAGAGTGAGTCCATAGACGTATTTAGTATGGATGGGAATGAGAAGAAAGAAAAACTGCAAGAATATGTCATCTTGGATCAGATTCCCTTTCAGTCTGCTGCAACTTCCACTTCTTCTTCTACTGGAGTGCAAATACTGGAGTACCATCAGTTACTGAACAACAAACAGTTGCTGATACTCATCTTCCAAGACCTCAAGGTGGAGCTCGGTATCCAATAGTTCGAGCCTCAGATTTTCCAGGGGGAAGAAGACACAGTTCTCGTTTAAGGGGAGAACAAGTTCAATATAATTTTTCTGCAAGCACCGGGGAGCCTCTTACCATTCAGGAGGCATTTTCTGTTCTTGAAAAGGATCATTGGATCTCAGCCACAAATGATGAGATGAGATCGATCATGGAAGCCGAAACGTGGGAACTTGTGGAGCTTTCCACCGGATCGCAAATCCATTGGCTCCAAGTGGGTCTTCAAAGTGAAGCTCAACCCAGACAACACCATTGAAAGGTATAAAACTCGTCTGGTTGCAAGGGCTTTTAGTCAAAAGGAAGGAATAGACTACAAGGAAACCTTCTCCCCTGTTGTCAGGTTTCCTACGGTCAGAGTCTTGTTGTCCTTAGCCGCAATTGAGAATATGGAATTGCATCAAATGGATGTTAAAACTGCCTTCTTGCATGGATACTTAGAGGAAGTAATCTAAATGAAACAACCTGAAGGTTATGTGGAAAAAAGAAAGGAAAATTTAGTCTGTAAACTGTTAAAATCATTGTATGGATTGAAACAGGCTCCACAACAGTGGAATTTGAAGTTGGATGAGTTTCTTACCAGCTTGGGCTTTACAAGGATTAGCTCAGATCACTCTGTTTATGTCATGGAAGGAGATGATGGTGTGATTTATTTAGCAGTGGATTTAGATGATCTGTTGCTAATCAGCAAATCATAAAATGAGATAAATAAGATAAAAGCAGCTCTGAATGCTAGGTTTGAAATGAAAGACTTAGGTGAAGCTAAGTATATCCTAGGCATTCAAGTGGAGAGAGATAGGAGTCAAACAGTTATTTACCTCACTCAGAGAGAGGCCACTGGAAATGTACTTGAAAGATTTGGCATGGCATATGCAAAAGGGTGTGCCACTCCTATGGAGTTCAGGCAAAAGGTGGAAGGAAAGGAGACAGATGGAGGAATAACTTTCGAAGATGATATGGAACCAGGGGAGTCAAGAAAGGAGACATATGGAGGAATGACTTCTCAAAGATGATATGAAACCAAGAGAGTCAGACTTCATATCCACAATTCCCTACCGACAAATTGTTTGGAGTCTTAACTATTGTTCTTTGGTCTAAAATAGACCGCAGAAGCCACCCAAACTATCATGCAAGAAGCTAAGCGAAGCTAGGCCAATGAACAATCATTTGAAATGCATCCTCCATTTAACATGCAACAACTAAGGTTTGATGGAAAAATCAACATAAACAAACCTTAGGACAACATCTAAGGTTTGATGGAATAATCGACATAAACAAACCCTATGACAACATCTAAGGTTTGATGGAATAATCGACATAAACAAACCCTAGGACAAATGCACAAACAATGCATATCAAACATATATAAAATAACATAAATAAATCATAACAAACAAATGCATCACACATAAACAAAAGTATAATCAAAGTATAATTAAATAATCATTATATCATTCAAAGTGCATGACCTAATCGGCAACCCTAAAAGTCTACATCCTCGGTTCCTACTTTTCATGCTAAGCATTGATGATTAATTCTTAACAAAGCTCATTCCTATATATACACTTGTGAGCTGTCAACGAATCACAAAGTGTCAAAATAACCAACGTAAATTACGTAACTGTCATTAAGTCATATTTAACCATAATAGCCAATTACTAAGAAACACTAATCGTAAGCGTACACCTGAAAGTCAAGCAATCGTAAGCGTACACTTGTCTACAAGTACGACATCGTACACACACAAATTAAACTATCGAAAACCCTAATTGATCACTTAAAATATAAACATCATAATCAACTCTAATTTATTAATACATATACGACAAGAAAATGTTTCTTCAAATATTTACACCGACGCATCCATAAATCCGCGTCATAAGTGACAACTTGCTTAGTCACTTGTCGATAAGTCCACGTAGTGAACCGACATCGCATATGTACGGTCCACTTAATAACACGTTATCAAACAATACAATCCCTTGGAAATATCGGCGGACGTCGTCCGCCCTCCACGTGTAGCTGGAACCACTGCCGAAATTAAACCGTACTATCTAAATCCTGTTCGTATGAAACCACATACTTCGCCGTAAATCTCACGTGTCAAATACGACGCTCCGTACCGGCGGCGTCACATTTAATAAATGTGGTCTGTCGCATTATGTTTCGTATGGCCGGGGTACTTTTTCACACCCTTCGAATATTTCAAATCAAATCGCGAAGCGATCCGCCGTCCATTTTTATTTCGCATTCCGTATTTTTCGTACGCTTCTTCGCGTCACTTAATTTGTACTTTTACGTCACCTTAAAATCATCCGTACAATTACCCCCCAATCCACAAATCCATTTGAACCACCATATTACATCCGGTTACTAAGTATGCGAACACGCGAGCGCACGCATGTACGAAAATCAATCTTCCAAAAACAACATTAACTACTTTATGAACTGCACTCGTCCGGATATTGCAGCGGCTGTTGGAGCTCTCAGTCATGTAACTCTGAGACCTCCATAAGTCCTCAGAGTGGACAGCTTCCAAAAAGCCTCTAGGATAATCCTGACCCCTTTGTGTTTAAGCAAAAATAACTGCCACCCTGGCAGACAAAAACTCTGACCAACTTCACCCCTGTGAAGGCAAGACTCCCTTGAGTCGATAGCAAAAAGAATCTCTGAATTTGCTCCCCTGAGCAGTAAGTTATGGAGGGTCAAAGTTGACCTTTTGTACAGAAGCTCTCTGGGAGAGAGGGTCCTATCTTCTAATTTTTCTAAGTCCTATCTCTCTCACAAACTCTATCTAATGATGTACGGAACCAATCAGAATTGAGTTCCGTACATAAAAGTACAGCTGCCGGTGTACTTTCTGTACGAACATTGTACGACATGGCCAAAATGTCGACACATGTCAAATCCGGATTCGGTGCCTTAATCTCCGGAGATTCCACAATCCAACGGAATTTCGCCACGTGTCATCCGATGTGGCGATGGCCACAAACGGCCGAAATCCTCCTCCGCGATCTCGGCGCTAATCTCGGCCGTCCGATTAAAGTCGGCTTTAATCGTAGCCGTAATAAATACATGCGCGGTATTTGTTTCATTTACGAAACAAATGCGCGGTACTGATTTGTGTCCGTACTGTAAGTCGTACATTTATATTTTACAGGATCTATGTATCCCGTAATTTATTTCAGTTAAATGGTTTATCGCACGCATAACCATTTAAATAAATATCAAACTTCTTAGTACGTAATACTACTTCTAGACTTAACGGCTAAGGCTACTAGCTATTTCCTATATGCCGGCCGGTACGTACATGGATCAAATCTTGCCGCCGGCACATACCTTTTAATTAAATAAATAAACCCTAACATAAAATTCCCGTAAACCTCAGGATAGCCAAGGTAGCCATGGCTCTAGCTTCCTCTCCAATTTCTCAGTGACTGCGACAAGTTTGAGAGTTGGAGAGAGAAGTTAGAGATAGACTGCCTCGACTTCTATATTTCTTTTTCAAACCTAGAAAATGCTAATAAAACCATTATTTTCTACACTCCCCTTATTTTCTAGTCAATCTTTAATTTCAGACCACACTTCTCCCTGCAAAAAATTAGCTTAGGGGAAGGCACAGGTTTGGTCATCATATCTGCTACCATCTCACTATCTGGTCTGTACTCTAAACTGATTATTTTGTTTTCTACTTTCTCTCTAACAAAGTTGAGTCTGATGTCCATGTGTTTGGCTTTAAAATGGTGTTTAGGATTGGCAGAAATAGCGATTGCTGCCTGATTATCACAAAATATTTTCTGCACACCACTCTTAAGGTGACCAAGCTCACCAAGCAAAGACTTGACCCACATCAATTCTTTTACAGCAGAGCAAGAGGCCATATACTCAGCCTCCATGGTGGACTGAGCAATAACCTTTTGCTGTTTGCTACTCCAACAGCAAGCCCCATCACCCACATATAATACATATCCAGAAGTACATCTCCTCAACGGAGCATCACCATAACTGGCATCACTCCAAGTAGTGATGTCAGTATTCTCCCCACCCAAATGCAACCATAGATCCCTAGTTCCTATCAAATATCTAAGGACTCTCTTAGCTGCCTCCCAATCGCTCTTAGTGGGAGCATTTAGACTTCTACTCAGCACTCCTACAGCTGCAGCTAAATCCGGCAGGGTAAAATTCATAAAATAGATTAGACTTCCCACTACTTGCCTGTAAGGAATAGTCTGCATGAACTTCTGTTCATCAGGAGATAATTCCTCGTCTAAGACTATAACTCCTTCTTCCTCACTCCCCTCACTTCCCTTCTTCAATTCCATTGGAGTTGTACAACTATTAGCTTTATCCATTTGAAATTTTTCAAGCATGTTCCCTATTGCTTCCTTTTGAGTCAATCTTATAATTTTCCTTTTTCGGTCTCTCTCTACTTGAATTCCCAAAATATATTTTGCTTCCCCCATATCCTTCATTTCAAATCTCCCCTTAAGATCGGTTTTCAGTTTATTAATTTTTTCCATTGATTTACTTAAAACAAGCAAATCATCAACATAAATTGCAATAAATATAAAACCTTCCTCATCTTCGAAAACATTGATTGAGTGATCTGAGCTGATCCGAATATATCCTAGACCGGTAAGAAACTCATCAAGCTTCTTATTCCACTGTCGAGGCGCCTGTTTCAAACCATAAAGAGATTTAATCAGCCGGCATACCTTACTCTCCTTTCCTTCTTCCACAAACCCTTCGGGTTGTCGCATGAAGATCTCCTCTTCCAATTCTCCATTCAAAAAGGCTGTTTTGATGTCCATCTGGTGCACTTCCATGTCTTCCGCTGCTGCTAAACTGAGAAGTATGCGGACGGAGGGAAATCTGACCAACGGGGCAAAGGTTTCCTCGTAGTCAATTCCTTTCTTTTGTGTAAATCCCTTTGCCACTAATCTAGCCTTGTAGCGCTCGATTGTGTTATCTGGGTTCAGTTTTAGTTTGAAAACCCACTTACAACCGATTGGTTTTCGGTTAGGTGGACAGTCCACCAGCTCCCAAGTATCGGCTGCCATGATTGAAGCCATCTCCTCATTGATGGCTGTCTTCCACCGGTTTCTTTTTGGACAAGTCATCGCCTCTCCATAAGTTTGAGGTTCATCTTGATGAGATAGTTTAGTTACCTTGTTATTAACCTGTTTTTCTTGCAGTCTTTTGCTACTTCTCCTCCCCCCCTCAAAATCTGAGGCCGGAATAGATGGTTCTCGTGGATTCTTTTGAACAAACTCGGCTTCTCCCCTATCCCTTAATTCCGAATCAATTTCCACCACGTCTTCTGCTTCGAGTAGAGTTGTCACTGGAGTTTCCACAGCCGAGTCCTTTTCAGTCTGATTTGTTCCTACAAGAATGTCATCTTCTCTAAAACCTGGATAGTTAGGAAGCTCAAAGTCAACTGAATTTTTTGACTCAAATCTGATTTTTACTGACTTCGTATATTTGAAGGGATCTACAGACTTTCCTTCATCCATAACTACTAGATGCTTTACTAAGATTATATCTTCCCTTTTTAGATCATAAACTCTATATCCTTTAACATCTTCATCATATCCTAATAAGTATCCTGGTTTTCCTTTAGGATCTAGCTTCCAATTGGACCGATCAGTATCTAGACTGAACACTTGACTGCCGAAAACCTTTAAGTGAGATATGTTTGGTTTCCGGCATGTCTATCTCTCATAAGGTGTTTGATCTTTTATAGCTGAAGTAAGAACTCTATTCTTGAGGTAATTAGCACAGTTTATTGCTTCTGCCCAAAACCTTTTCCCTATCTTTTTATCTGACAACATACTTCTAGCACTATCACTTAGTGTTCTATTTAACCTTTCAGCTACCCCATTCTGTTCAGGATTTTCTGGAACTGTCTTTTGGTGTTGAACCCCATCTTCCCTCAGAAAATCCTCAAACTGGTTAGAAGTATACTCTCCACCATTGTCACTCCTTACTCTCTTGATTGGAGTTTCATGGAGTTTTTCGCTCCATGCTTTATATTGTCTAAAACAATCCTCAGCTTCGGACTTGTTTTTCAAAAAATATACCCTGGAATACCGAGACCAATCATCAGTTATAGTCATCATAAATCTCTTCCCCCCCGGTGAGGGCACTTTAGCCGGTCCCCAAATATCAGTGTGTACTAGATCTATAATTTTTTCTCCCTTATAGGTGGCTGACTTAGGAAAGGGTAATCTGTGTGCTTTACCTTGAGCACATCCACTACAATCACTTATATCATCACTCTCACTGAACTGAATCCCTTCCACCACTCCCATCTTTTTCATCTCTCTTAACTTATCTAGATTGACATGCCCAGGCCTCTTATGCCACATCATAATATCATGAACACCAGCATAATAAAGTTTCTTCTTTTCATTACTTAAGATCAGCCTAAACATCCGATGGCTACCTTTCTCATCAATGAAATAGACATCATCCTCAAAACTAGCAGTAAAGACTCCTTCCCTAGTGCTAGTAAAAAAACCCTTATCATCTAATAAAGATGTAGAGATGAGGTTTTTGTTCAGCTCCGGAATAAACAATACATCGGAGAATGTTAATATGGATGTCTTTCCTTCTACTAACACTTTTAGATCTACCGATCCTACAAGAGTAGTGGTGACTATCCTCCCATCCCCGTACTCTATCTCTACGGTGGGAATCTTTCTTATCTTAGTGAACATGTGTCTATCCTTACACATGTGCATGGAGGCACCTAAATCTACAATCCAGCCTGCTTCACCTTTCAATCCACCGTAAGCACATTTCTGCCTTCGTGGAATTTCGACCTCATTTTTCGCCTCCAACTCCTCATCCAAAAGGAGCTCAACGTCCTCGTCCTCGGATTCAGCCTCAAGTACCTGTGTGACAAGGGCCTTTTTCTTTCCTCTCGGGGTACCACCGGTCTGCCCCTCCTTTAACCGAAGCTCGGTTAGCTTAGTGCACTCTGCCATATAGTGCCCCGGTTTCTTACAAAAATGACATAGTCCTTTGGGAGCCCTTAGTTCGACCTCATCGGCCAGTTTTTTCTGCTCCCTACCCCCATAGTTTTCGACCGGTTTTCGGGAATCCCTGTTCCTCCAATCAGTCGCTGTTGCCAAGGCTTGGCCACTCTTTCCTCCCCTTCGGATCTCAATTGTATTCTCTTGAACGAGAATCATTCCTACCACTGAGTTCCATATCCACCTTGAGTCAGGCAAGTCCTGCACACGGTAAACTATGTTCACGAACTCATCAGGTAACTTCATCAGTAAACAGTTAACCTTTTCTTTTTCACTAAAATCTTTTCCCGCACTTTGTAGCTCCATGAAGAGTGTAGCAAGCTCATTGCAAAAATCCAACATATTTCCCCCTTTGTATACATACTCCTTAACTTTCTGATCAGCCAACTGTTGTTGCTGAATCGTACCACTTCGGTACATCTCTATAAGAGCCATCCAAAGATCGGATGCCCTTTCTACGTGCAAATGAGGACATGCAAGTCCTTGAGTGAGATGGCGTAGGATGAAGTGCTTTGCCGCCATATTGTTGAAGTCCCAGGTTTCAGTATCATTCTCCTCGTTCCTCGGAATAGGTGACATGAATGCTAAACCAGTTGCTATTGGTGTGGTCGCCTCCTTCTCCTTTCCTTTGTCCACCACCTCTCCTTCCTTTGTTTCCTCCGTTGAAGGTGAATCCTCTTTCCTGGTGAATCTGCTTCCTCCAAACCCTGGAGGAATTCCAAGACTTGATGGACGCCCCAATCGTCCACTCACTATCACCCAAAACCTTTTTTCGCATAGAGCTCCTCTCATCATACTTTCCCAGTATATGAAGCCAGTTCCATTAAAGATTGGTAACCTAGAGGGTGGGCCCATAACCTGTAACTCTGAGACCTCCATAAGTCCTCAGAGTGGACAGCTTCCAAAAAGCCTCTAGGATAATCTTGACCCCTTTGTGTTTAAGCAAAAATAACTGCCACCCTGGCAGACAAAAACTCTCACCAACTTCACCCCTGTGAAGGCAAGACTCCCCTGAGTCGATAGCAAAAAGAATCTCTGAATTTGCTCCCCTGAGCAGTAAGTTATGGAGGGTCAAAGTTGACCTTTTGTACAGAAGCTCTATGGGAGAGAGGGTCCTATCTTCTAATTTTTCTAAGTCCTATCTCTCTCACAAACTCTATCTACTGATGTACGGAACCAATCAGAATTGACTTCCGTACGTAAAAGTACAGCTGCCGGTGTACTTTCTGTACGAACATTGTACGACATGGCCAAAATGTCGACACATGTCAAATCCGGATTCGGTGCCATAATCTCCGGAGATTCCACAATCTAACGGAATTTCTTCACGTGTCATCCGATGTGGCGATCGCCACAAACGGCCGAAATCCTCCTCCGCGATCTCGGCGCTAATCTCGGCCGTCCGATTAAAGTCGGCTTTAATCGTAGCCGTAATAAATACATGCGCGGTATTTGTTTCATTTACGAAACAAATGCGCGGTACTGATTTGTGTCCGTACTGTAAGTCGTACATTTATATTTTACTGGATCTATGTATCCCGTAATTTATTTCAGTTAAATGGTTTATCGCACGCATAACCATTTAAATAAATATCAAACTTCTTAGTACGTAATACTACTTCTAGACTTAACGGCTAAGGCTACCTACTATTTCCTATATGCCGGCCGGTAGGTACATGGATCAAATCCTGCCGCCGGCACATACCTTTTAATTAAATAGATAAACCCTAACATAAAATTCCCGTAAACCTCAGGATAGCCAAGGTAGCCATGGCTCTAGCTTCCTCTCCAATTTCTCAGTGACTGCGACAAGTTTGAGAGTTGGAGAGAGAGGTTAGAGATAGACTGCCTCGACTTCTATATTTCTTTTTCAAACCTAGAAAATACTAATAAAACCATTAGTTTCTACAAGTCAAAGTCTTCAAAATCCGAAGAAATCAGATTAGGAGGCAGCAAAACGAGTTCTGATTTACCTTGCACGAACACGAGATCTCTGACTGTCTCTTGGAGGAGATGAAGAGAAGATCAACACCTGGAGCGATGTGAGTTATGGTGATATGCCAAGCTGGCGTTCTACCACAGGATTCATTTTGAAGATCGGTAATGGTACTTGCTGCTGAACAAGCAAGCTCCAAAAGGTGACTACTCAGTCAACCATGGAAGCTGAATACATGGCAGCTAGCTCAGCTGTTGAGGAACTTCTTTGGGTAAAGTCTCTTTTACAAAAACCGAAATTTATACAGTCTGGTCCTCAGGTCATTTGGTGTGACAATCAAGCTGCTATTGCTATTGCTTCTAATCCTAGTCATCATTTCAAAAGCAAGCATATTGACATTAAGTTACACTTTGTGAGGGAAAAGGTGATGGGCTGAATTCTGAAACTCAGCTACTTACCTCATGAGAAAATGTTGGCAGATATGATGACAAAACCCTTACCTGCCCCAAAATTGAAATTCTGTAAAGAGGGATGTGGTCTATGTGGTTAGTTGAGTCTAAAGCTTTAGGGGAGTGTTGTTTTGAAAGCTTTAGTCCTCACTAAGCTTCATAGGCGAGGGGAGTGTTTTCTCCGTATTTAGAATACTTTGTGAAAAGTCTGGTTCAGTATGTACCAAAATTAATGTTACAATGAATAGTGAGGGAGTTCACGGTGTGACACACTTCAGGGCACGCGTCGGTAAATGAGACACTCTACAAAGATACGTTCGTTCTATTCAGACTTACCATAAAGACCGAAGTGTCACATAAAAGTTTCATCTTGGATGAAACTTCGAAATGATGGACGGTGAAGATTTGCTGCCGACGGAAGGTGATCATCCGGGACCACGTCTGTAATTATCTGACGTGTTTGTACACGGTGTGCTGTGATGTTACTTATCTCTAGTTTGTACAGAAGCGTGTTTTGTTTGATTAGTGTCTCAGTTCAAATTCTTTTTGTATGACATACCTTGACATATTCAAGTATCCTCTTTTAGATAGTAGATATTATTGATGCATGGCTGGTATGCCTCCTTTGCTTAATTAGGGCAATAAGTGGCTGCTAGCTCTTAGAAGAATAGATCTTTTAGGTATAAGAATAGGACTTAGCCATATCATAATTAGGAACTTTTTGTATCAAAATTATGTTGTGACATTTTTGATATCTTTGACTAAGAATATCTCTCAGATCTGTTTGCAGATTTCTGTTTAAATTTGCACTTCTGTTCCTTTGTGTATTATCTGCGTTGTGTCAGATTTATAGGCCATTTCGTTGCCTAAATTATCTTTGAATGTGTTCCGAAGTTGTGTGTATTTTTTTGAGCATCTGTGAGAGCTTCTTGCTTATTTGAATTTTATGATGTCTACTCCAGCATCATCTTCATCTTCAGTTGGTGTAGCTGTCATAGAACAAAAACATATACAGCAATGTAAAGTATCCCATCCTCCCCTTTTAAGACATATACAGAATGATCTGAGCTAATTCTCTTAAATCCCAGCCCAGTCAAAAACTCATCTAACTTCAAATTCCACTGACGCGGGGCTTGTTTTAGCCCATACAAAGATTTCATTAATTTACACACTAATTCTTCCTTTCCCTTTTCAACGTACATTTCAAGTTTTTTCATATAAATGGTTTCTTCTAACTCTCCACGCAATAAAGCAGTTTTAACATCCATTTGTTGTATTTCCATATTCTCTATAGCGGCTAGACTAAGCAAAATTTTGACAGTGGGAATTCTGACAACTGGAGAGAAAGTTTCTTCAAAGTCAATACCTTCTCTTTGATTATACCCCTTGGCCACTAGTCTGGCCTTATACCTTTCGATGGTGTTGTCCGGGTTGAGCTTCACCTTGAATACCCATTTGCTGCCGATGGCTTTTCTGCCCGGAGGAAGATCCACCAGCTCCCATGTCTGTGCTTCCATAATAGACTTCATTTCATGGTTTGCCGCCTCGATCCACTGATTTCTCTCGGGTGATGAGAAAGCCTCCTGGATCGTTAGAGTCTCCTCTGTAGCTGCAGAAAAAGCAAAATGAGAGCTTGCTTGCAGACGACTGCTAGATCTCTTTCCCCCCGAAAATTCTAAGGCTAAGATCGTTCGCAACCTCTGATTTTTTTGTTTAGTTTGAACCGTAACTTGATCTGGCACAATGTCTGTAGTAGTTCCTTCCACCTGAGGCGTAGCTTGTGGTGGAGCATCTTGTAAAGGCACCAAAGGAACTAAAGGAAGAGGTATCCCACTTGTCGGTGGAAAGTAGACTCGTTGCGTATGATGAAATATGACATATTCTTGCTTTTCCTTTGCCGGTTGATCTGGCACTTTAAAATGGTCCACCGAATCCTGTTTATCTTTAATGTGGATATTCCTAAAAATAATCACCTTCTGTTTCTCAAATACAAAAACTCTATATCTTTTTGCATTATCATCATACCCCATAAAAATTCATGGTAAGCCCTTAGCCTCCATTTTCCATCTATCCAGTGAAGTATCTAGAATAAAACACTTGCTGCCAAAGATTTTAAAGTGGCTAACATCAAGTTTCTCTCCTGTCCAAAGCTTATAAGGTGTGGTGCTAACAGATCTAGAAGCAATTCTGTTCTTAATATAAACAGCACAGTTCAGTGCTTCAACCCAGAATTTCAAATCTAGCCCTTTATCTGCAAGCATAGACCGAGCACTCTTTGTCACTGTCCTATTTAATCTTTCAGAAACACCATTCTGTTCTGGTGTATAAGGAACAGTAAGATTGTGACTAATACCTTCTTTAATGAGGAATTCTTCAAATTCCTTTGATGTAAATTCTCCCCCATTATCTGATCTCAACGCCAAGATTAGAACTCCATGAAGCTTTTCCGCCCACGCTTTGTAATGTTTGAAGTGAGTGAACACTTCACTCTTATGTTGCATAAAGTAGACTTTAGTGTACCTCGAGTAGTCATCTGTGAATGTAACCATATAGTGGACACCTCCAGCTGAAGCCACTTGTGAAGGACCGAGAACATCAGAGTGTATTAGTTGTAGAAATTTCTCCGATCTGTGGTCCGTTTCATGTGGAAGTGGCAATTTGTGAATCTTGCCAAGTGAACAACCATCACATGATTTTATAGGATGAGAACTGAGAGAAACTCCTTTGACTTTTCCTGAAGAAACCATTTTTTTAAGACTATCATAATTCATATGTCCAAATCTTTTATGCCACAACTCATTGTCAAATTGGACACTGGAGTAGAGAACATCATTTTCTTTATATTCCGCCATGTCCATCTAGTACATTTTGCTAGCATCTCTAGTCCCTGTTACTACTACTTTCCCTTGCTTGCTAACAACCTGTCTCCCTCTTTTCAGAACAACCTCAAAGCCTTTGCTCTCCACTAATGATGTAGAAAATAAATTTTTCTTAAAGTCTGGAACATACAAAACATTGTGAAGGGTTCTCTCTACCGACTTCCCCCCCACATCTACCATCAAAGAAACATCACCCTGAGCTGAGGTTTGAACACTCATGCCACAAACATAGTAGATACTCCTTGGAGATGTTTGCTGCAAATTTGTAAAAACCGCTTTGTTCCAGCACATGTGGGCAAACGCTTCTCTGTCCATGATCCAGCCTGCATCCTTTGGGCCCTCCATGGCAGCCGCCATAGCAAGTAACTCCGCCTCCTCTTGATCATTGAAGCTTAGTGACTCATCTGCATCACTTGCAGAAGCTGAAAAAATAGCATTTTCACTGGAATGATTTCCAGAAAAACCTCTGTGATACTGGCTCTGTTGCCAACCTGGCCTTTATAAACCTGTCTCATTAGCCTTCTTCAATTTAGGACAATACCTGTATCCGTGACCCTTCGCAGATCAATAGAAACAAGTAGTAGTAGATGGCCTATTCTGCCTCTGATTAAACTGATTCTGATTCTAGTTAAACTGATTCTTATTCTGATTGAACTGATTTCTTTTGTCGAAGTCTGTTGCAAATGCTTCAACTTTTCCTTCTCCCTCAAGGAGTTTAGTATTTGATTCTCCCTCCAATATAAGATTATATGCTAACTGAAATGACCAGCTAGCTTTATCATGACCCTTAAATTGATTAGACACACCCTTCATGCTACTAGGGAGACCTCTAATATGCAAAGCTGCCTTTTGAAACTCAGGAAATGACCCCCCAACAAAAGAGTGAGCATCAATGAGCGCACGAAAATTGTCACAATACTTTACCATAGTTCCCCCCGTGTATTTGTATCCCCAAATTTTTCTAGCCACCAAGAGCTCCTCTTTAACATTCACTTTCTCAAAAGCGAATTTCAGAGATGTCTAAATCTCCCTCGCCTTCTTCATTTTCAGTCGCGACATGACCAAATTTTCTGAAATACAAAGGATTAGATTGTTCCTTGCCATTGAATTCTTGTTCGCCCAAGTTGGATCTGTTTCATCAAGGGAGCCATCCAAGACCCCCAATAAATCTGCAGTTTCAAACGACGATTCAACCAACGCCGCCCAGTAAGCATACTTTTGGCCATTGAAGATAGGAATTCTTGACGAAAGGCCCATAACGTATTGTTCTACAACCACCGTTGTAGGCGGAGAACCAGCAGTAGTAGTGGAAGTAGACATAAAAAACAGCAGAAACTATCAAAGTACCTACTCAACAGCCAACTTAGAACTGACACAAAATATGACTCAAAAAGCCAATATGCTTCAAATTTGCCACAGTGATACACATTACAGTAAACTGACAATTCCCAAAATTGCAACTCAAATGACTGACTAAACCATAAGATATTTTATCTGGAACTTTCCTAAAAACTCCCCGTAGAAAATCATATTCCCAAAACTGGATACTACAACATTGGCTAAGTCCCAAGTTATATACTCACAGTGTGTATCTACTGATCTACACAAATTTGGGTAACCGTTACTACGGTTATTATCCTGACTAACGACAAAGCATCCTACCCGTACGTTACTATACCTCAAAAACCTAATTACTATTTTCTAAAACCTAATTAATGAAACACTATTTTTTTATCACACTAAACTACAAACTAATGTTATTCGGATATTTACAGACATTTAACCGTACACAAAACGTTCCAAATGCTTAGTCAGCGGTGATCGCTAAAGTCTAGCCGAATGTGGTCATATAGTACGAAGCACCTGATTGTAGTCCCCCGCGAATCACGCTTGTGGTCCCTCGTGAATGGCGCTTGTGGTCCCAGGTGAATCGCGTCCGTTGGAACAAAAATGATCGACGATGGTACCGTCCAGCTGTACCATATGTTCCCGGAATACTCGGTACAGATCTCGTTCGTCCGATCATGTGAATGGCATCGTCAACTTTTTGACACGTAAGGCTGACTGTCGGCGCTACTCCAAAAAACCTGCATACGTTATTTCGCCAACACGTGTCCCTGCAAAAGAACAATACACTCTACTGTACCTTTTGCTACTGTAACACTAATTAAGGTAAGTATTACAGTAGACTGCTAGGAAAAATATCCTGCGTTATTTTTACCCCTATTTACTGAAATAAGATTAATAAATTACAACAGTCGCCTCTCTCCATGAGAGCATCTGTATAAATAGGCAAACTTTACCATTTTATTATAACTCACTTAGTGGACCATTTTCAGTGATTCTTTTTGCTGCAGACTCAAGGGAGCCCACGCTACACATAAGTGTAGTCGGTCAAAGTTTTTGCTTGCCAAGGTGGCTGCATTTCTAAGGGAAAGTCAAAATGGGTGAATGTGTCCAAAACTCATATTCTAACTTTACATTCTGTGGTGGAACTGAGCACACAGAAAAGTCTTATTTCACAAAGGTGAAGCTATAATGGGTTTCTGATTGTCAAGGGGTCGGTCATTTGGGTTTATATCAACTTGGAGTCGGCACTATCTAGATTAGCTTCTTTTGGATATGTGATTTCTGTGGGCAATGGAGCACACAGAGTTTTAGGTTATGGGCCCACCATCTAGGGTGCCTATGTTTGATGGAACAGGCTTTATTTATTGGGGATTTACGATAAAGGGATTGCTTTTCGAGAAGCACTTATAGGGAATTGTTTTGGGACAAGTGAGGTGTCCGCCACCGGGCTTTGGAGGAGCTCACTATGGAGAATCATCTGGGCTGCCCAGAAAAACCAACCAAATTCAGATGCAACGGAAGGTGAAGGAAAAATCATTGTCGTGGAAGGGGAAATTGGGAAGAAGGATAAAGGGACACGTATGGTGAGGGGAGCTTGGCTCTACGCCACAGCTCCACTTAGAGGGGATATAAGTAAAATTCAAGAAAATGATAGTAAAATTTGGGAGTATAAAAACACTATAACAAAACATCTCATACTTAGAAATGTGTCTAAGTCCATAGCTATCACTCTTTTGAATGTAACCAAGTCTTTGGAAATTTGGGAAACACTAAGTCATATTTATAAGAGTGAGACTATACAGAGGTAGCAGTTAGTAAATCAGGAAATATATGCCTATGTTTATAAAGGCGGTAGCATGATAGAGTTGTGCAATGATATTGCTGCGTTATATGTTGAGCTTGCTAGTGGAGGGTATGTAGAATTTGAGGAGAGAAAGATTAACACACTAATCATGATACTCTGAGATGAGTACGAAAATATAATTAACCGTATGCACAAAATGGATGGCTCCTCATGGACTTGGAGCATTACCATGGGGATAATTCTTGTGAGGGAAAACACTTTGGAGCTTCTTAGGGGAAGTGACAGGGTGAATGCATTTACACCTGGTGGTGATTGGCGAAAGCGCGATGAGAGGAACGGCGGTGACAAGCGAAAGTGTGATGAGAGGAAGAAGGTCAAAGGTAAACCTTATTGGAACTTCGGTGGAAAAATATAGAGATGAAAAGAAAGTGGAGCTTTGAAAAAGGGATTTGCTTTTTTTGAAGGGAACCGGGTCATTATATGGATGAATGCCCGTGTTTGGAAGAACTTAGAAGTTGGAATGTGGATGAGGAGGAAGAAGGGGAAGAGGAGAAAGAGGACGAAGATATTTTGGAGCTTCTCCGCAGCGTTACTATGGGGAAGAGAGAAAAGCACACAGAAATTCCACGAAAGCAATAGTGTGCTTTTGGAGGTATAAGGGAATTAAAGAGAGAGGAGAAACTTGTGGGAGTTCAAAATATTGAGTATAGTTTCATAGATATTTTGAAAACAGAAAATTGGCCGAAAAAGGAGACTTCAACGGATACCGAGGAAAGGGGAGAAATAAATCTAAAGGGGGCTCTAAAGAATATGGGAGAAGAGGAATATTTGATTAAAAGTTTAGGGGAGGAGAAATATTTTTTGGGAATAAATATAGAAAGTGATAGTGGAAAGAATTCCGTGGGACAAATTGAGGAAAGTTCAGAAAATGGGGTTATTATCATGGATAAAAATATGAGTTCGGAAGATGTAAATTTTATGAGGAACTTAGTGGGGACTCTTGATTTAAGGATAAATTTGGGGGGTAATGGTTGTGACATCACTAATGGGAGTGATGCCATCTATGAAGGTGTGCCTATAAACGGGTTAGCATCAGGGTGTGTGTTGCAGATTGGAGATGGGCATGATTGTTTGAATTGCAAGAGAAAAAATGGATTTTGTGTGGATGGAAAAAAGATGAGGTGGATAAATTTTTTGTTCAGATTTATGAAAAGTGGGATGCTAAATAAAATGTGTGATCAACAAGATGTAATGTTTATTTCAGCTCATCTAACAGACCTTTTTGGAAATGAGATTATTTCCTTAAAGATTTATGCGAAGAAAAGAAAAAATAAAAATAAAAGAAAAATGTATTTGGTAGGAGTTGAAAGGAAAGTAGCCTAAAAAATAAGGGGAGTGTTGAAATGTATGTATTTTCTAGGTCTGAATAAAGGAAAATTATTAAGTGGAAGTCAGAAAAGGCAGCCTGCCTCTCGCTCCACTCTCCAAACCCCCACATTTATTGCAGCCACTGAAGGTTGGAGAGACATCTAGAGCCATGGCTGCCATGCTGCCTATAAAGAGAGACACGTTGTAAGTTTTGGTAGGTTTACCAAAAAATGTCATGACGGATCAAGGATTTGATCGTGGTACCTGCCGTCCATCAAGATTTCGGTAGCCTGTAGCCTTATCCTGTAGTCAATGACCTGTGCTATAATGTATAGGGTACGATAATTAAACAAACATAAACTGTTAGACTGATTCATTTAACGGGGTAGTAAGACATAGATACAGTTTGTATTGTACGGACTACGGATTATCTCGAAACGGATATCGCGCATTTGTTCCAAATGTGAAACAAATATCGAGCAATTATTTAGACGGCCAATTTCAAATGTTGGTCTTAATCGAACGGTCGAGGTGCGAGTCGGGATTCAGGAGTGGGCAACTTGGCGTTTTCGGGCACCGCCACTCCGAATGACACGTGGCAGGATCCAAGTGGATTGCGGGATTTCCGGAACGCAAGATGATAATTCCGGATGTGACAAGTGTCATATTATTACGATGTCGTACATTGACCGTACATAAAGTACGACGGTGCCTGTACTTTCTTGTACGGTACAGTCTTACGTTTGGACCGTACCTTAGTACTACGGAGCTTAGAGAGGAGTTTTAGGACTTAGAATAATTTTGCTAGGTAGTCGCCTCTCTCCCAAAGAGCATCTATATAAATAGGCAAACTTTGCTATATAATTATTTCTCACTCAGTGGACCATTTTCATTAATTGTTTTTGCTGCCGACTCAAGGGAGTCCACGCTACACAGGGGTGTAGTCGGTCAGAGTTTTTGCTTGCCAGGGTGAAACTCTGAGACCTCCATAAGTCTTCAGAGTGGACAGCTTCCAAAAAGCCTCTAAGATAACCCTAACCCCTTTGTGTTTCAGCAAGAACACCTGCCACCCCGGTAGACATAAACTCTGACCAACTTCACCCCTGTGAAGGGAAGACTCCCCTGAGTCAATAGCAAAAAGAATCTCTGAATTTCCTCCTCGAGCAGTAAGTTATGGCGGGTCAAATTTGACCTTTTGTACAGAAGCTCATTGGGAGAGAGGGTCCTATCTCCTAATTTTTCTAAGTCATATATCTCTCACAGACTGTATCTACTGATGTACGGAGCCAATCAGGTTACACTTCCATACACAAAAGTACAACTGCCGGTGTACTTTCTATACGAACACTGTACGACATGGCCTAAATGTCGACACGTGGTATATCCGGATTCGCTCCCTTAATCCTCGGAGATTCCGCGAACCAATGTCATTCCGCCACGGTTCATTCGATGTGGCGATGACCAAGAACCGCCGAAATCCTCTTCCGCGATCTCGGCGTTTAATTCCGGCCGTCTGATTAAATTCACATTTAATCGTAGGCGTAATAAATACATGCGCGGTATTCGTTTCGCTAGAGAAATAAACGCGCGGTATTCGTTTCTTATCCGTACTTTAATCTATATTTTTACATTTAATGGATCTATGTCTCCCGTAAACAGTTTCAGTTAAATGAATAATTCTACGTGTTAATGTTAAACTAAGTGTTGTTCTTTGGTCTAAAATAGACCGCAGAAGCGACCCAAACTATCATGCAAAAAGCTAAGCCAAAAATAGGTCGACGAACAATCATTTGAAATGCATCCTCCATTTAACATACAACAACATTTAGGGTTTCATGGAATAATCAACATAAATAAACCCTATGACAACATCTAAGGTTTGATGGAATAATCGACATAAACAAACCCTAGGACAAATGCATAAACAATGCATATCAAACATATATAAAAACATAAATAAATAATAACACACAAATGCATCACACATAAACAAGAGTATAATCAGAGTATAATCATTATATCATTCAAAGTGCATGACCTAATCGGCAACCCTAAAATACTACATCTTCGGTCCCCACTTTACTAACCAGCATTGATTATTATTCTAATGAAGCTCAAACCTATATATACACTTGTGAGCTGTTAACAAATCACTAAGTGTCAAAATAACCAACGTAAATTACATAACTGTCATTAAATAAAACTAATCGTAAGCGTACACTTGAGAGTCAAGCAATCGTAAGCGTACACTTGTCTACAAGTATGATATTGTACACACACAAATTAAACTATCAAAACCCTAATTGATCACTTAAATATAAACATCATAATCAACACTAATTTATAATAACGCAAAAGACAAAACAATGTTACTCCAAATATTTACACCGACGCATCCACATATCCGCGTCATAAGTGACAACTTGCTTAGTCACCCGTAGATAAATCCACATAGTGAACCGACATCGTATATGTACGGTCCACCTAATTAACACGTCATCAAACAATATGATCCCTTGGAAATATCGGCGGACGCCATCCGCCTTCCACGTGTACCACGAATCACTTGTGAAACAATCCGGAACGTCCAAAAATAAATATCGTGTGATTGACGCGATTTCGCGTCACCACTACATAAAAAACTTGGCGGCCTATATCCGCCGTCCGTCGCTCTTAATCGGCACCTTTGATGTCGCGCCGCGTGGTCATAAAAATCCACTTGTCGAAACCTCGTACAATCGAAATCATTTTCGTACCGCAAGCGCGTCCCTTGTAATAAATGCGCTTGTCGCATTTTGTTTCGTACGCCATGCGTACATTTTCACACTTCGAAAATTTCAAATCGGATCGCTTCGCGATCCGCCGTCCATTTACATTGCGCATTCCGCGCCACTCAATTAGTCCTTCACGTACATTTAATTTTCTTCGTACATTTACTCCCCCAATCCGCAAATCAATTCGAACCTCCACACTACATCGCGTAAATGCGCACGCACGCGAACACGCGCACGCACGAAACGCTCCGTACGCACGAAACTAAGTTTTCAAAAACAACACTCCCCCGAAAAATTAGTCTCGTGCATCCATGGCGCCACGTCATAAGCTGTCACCAATGTTACCTGCTGTCACACCTGCTTTCAACTGCCTTCTCCATCTTAATCCTCCAAATGCCTCCGCCAGAATTTTCTCACTTGTTCCACCATCGCTTCCGCTAACTCCACATACCATCCAAATTTCATAATACATAATATATATATTTTCATTTTCTTTTCTCTTTTCTCAACAATATCTAAATCCGAAAATTTCCCATAAAAATACATAAATAATAAACTATTTTCCGAAAATCAATTCTACCAATAATAAATAAAATTCCAACAAAAATTACTACATTTTCCTCTAACTACCATAACAATTTCCAAAAAATAAAACTTTCCAAATTTTCTAAATTTCGCGACCCGCGTACTTAATCCCACAAAATAAAACATTAAAAATAAAAGTAAATAAAATCTACATTCTCTATCCCAATTTTAAGCTCCAATAATGTTACATTTCCCAAAACTACCAACAATCCGAAAAATAAAATCTCATAACATCCCATAATTATAGATCCACAAATTCAGATCTTTCACCAAATGCCACAACTCCACCTTTCGGATCTCTCCCCCAAACGTCGAAACTCCTCCTTCCACATCTCTCCACTAAATGACACTCCACATTTCGAAATGCTTCATTAAAAATAAACATTTATTTTCCAAAACTAAAATATTGATTCTCAAAATAAATCATTTTCATTGAGGGTAGACATTTCGACACTGTCACTAAGTTAACCCTTGGGGCGATGCAAGATTAAACTCGGCACATACCAACACTATGATAAGGCCGATCTCATGGGTACACAGACACCATTACTGCAATACAACCAGCAAGGACAATATTAACCCGCTACAATGCATGTGACACAAACCTATCTCGACTTAACGTAACATATGATAGATGGGGTGTGGGCCCATAACCTGTTGTTCTTTGGTCTAAAATAGACCGCAGAAGCGACCCAAACTATCATGCAAAAAGCTAAGCCAAAAATAGGTCGACGAACAATCATTTGAAATGCATCCTCCATTTAACATACAACAACATTTAGGGTTTCATGGAATAATCAACATAAATAAACCCTATGACAACATCTAAGGTTTGATGGAATAATCGACATAAACAAACCCTAGGACAAATGCATAAACAATGCATATCAAACATATATAAAAACATAAATAAATAATAACACACAAATGCATCACACATAAACAAGAGTATAATCAGAGTATAATCATTATATCATTCAAAGTGCATGACCTAATCGGCAACCCTAAAATACTACATCTTCGGTCCCCACTTTACTAACCAGCATTGATTATTATTCTAATGAAGCTCAAACCTATATATACACTTGTGAGCTGTTAACAAATCACTAAGTGTCAAAATAACCAACGTAAATTACATAACTGTCATTAAATAAAACTAATCGTAAGCGTACACCTGAGAGTCAAGCAATCGTAAGCGTACACTTGTCTACAAGTATGATATTGTACACACACAAATTAAACTATCAAAACCCTAATTGATCACTTAAATATAAACATCATAATCAACACTAATTTATAATAACGCAAAAGACAAAACAATGTTACTCCAAATATTTACACCGACGCATCCACATATCCGCGTCATAAGTGACAACTTGCTTAGTCACCCGTAGATAAATCCACATAGTGAACCGACATCGTATATGTACGGTCCACCTAATTAACACGTCATCAAACAATATGATCCCTTGGAAATATCGGCGGACGCCATCCGCCTTCCACGTGTACCACGAATCACTTGTGAAACAATCCGGAACGTCCAAAAATAAATATCGTGTGATTGACGCGATTTCGCGTCACCACTACATAAAAAACTTGGCGGCCTATATCCGCCGTCCGTCGCTCTTAATCGGCACCTTTGATGTCGCGCCGCGTGGTCATAAAAATCCACTTGTCGAAACCTCGTACAATCGAAATCATTTTCGTACCGCAAGCGCGTCCCTTGTAATAAATGCGCTTGTCGCATTTTGTTTCGTACGCCATGCGTACATTTTCACACTTCGAAAATTTCAAATCGGATCGCTTCGCGATCCGCCGTCCATTTACATTGCGCATTCCGCGCCACTCAATTAGTCCTTCACGTACATTTAATTTTCTTCGTACATTTACTCCCCCAATCCGCAAATCAATTCGAACCTCCACACTACATCGCGTAAATGCGCACGCACGCGAACACGCGCACGCACGAAACGCTCTGTACGCACGAAACTAAGTTTTCAAAAACAACACTAAGTATCAAACCCTATAGAACGTAACACTAGGTCTAGAGTTAACGGATAAGGCTACCGCCTACCGACAGCTTACCGTCCGGCAAGTACCAGGATCAAATCCTGGAGGTATCACATATACTTTTAGTAAATAAACCCCTAATGGTAAATAAACTAATATTTATATCCTGTAAACCTCTGGAGAGCCTAGGTAGCCATGGCTTTAGCTTCCTCTCCAATTGCTCTATGACTGCGAAAAGTTTGAGAGTTAGAGAGAGAAGTTAGAGGTAGAGTGCCTCAGCTTCTTTCTATATATCTATTCAGACCTAGAAATTACTTTAAAAGATCATTAATTTCAACACTCCCCTTATTTTCTAGTCAATCTTTAAATTCATACCACACTTCTCTCTGCAGAAAATTAGCTTAGGGGAAGGCACAGGTTTGGTCATCATATTAACTACCATCTCACTATTTGGTCGGTACTCTAAACGGATTATTTTGTTTTCTACTTTCTCTCTAACAAAGCGTAGTCTAATGTCCATGTGTTTGGATTTAAAATGATTTTTAGGATTGGCAAAAATAGCGATTGCTGCCTGATTATCAGAAAATATTTTATGCACACCATTCTTAAGGTGACCAAGCTCACCAAGCAAAGAGTTCACCCACATCAATTCTTTTACAGCAGAGCAAGAGGCCATATACTCAACCTCCATAGTGGACTAAGCAATAACTTTTTGTTGTTTTCTACTCCAACAGCAAGCCCCATCACCCACATATAATACATATCCAGAAGTGCATCTCCTCATCGGAGCATTACCATAACTGGTTTCACTCCAAGTAGTGATGTCAGTATTCTCCCCACCCAAAAGCAACCATAGATCCCTAGTTTTTATTAAATATCTAAAGACTCTCTTAGCTGCCTCCCAATCCCTCTTAGTGGGAGCATTTAGACTTCTACTCAGCACTCCTACAGCTGCAGCTAAATCCGGCCGGGTACAATTCATAAAATAGATTAGACTTCCCACTGTAAGGAATAGTCTGCATGAATTTCTGTTCTTCAAGAGATAATTCCTCGTCTAAGACTATGACTCCTTCTTCCTCACTCCCCTCACTTCCCTTCTTCAACTCCATTGGAGTTGTACAACTATTAGCTTTATCCATCTGAAATTTTTCAAGCATGTTCCCTATTGCTTCATTTTGAGTCAATCTTATAATTTTTCTTTATCAGTCTCTTTCTTCTTGAATTCCCAAAATATATTTTGCTTCCCCCATAGCCTTTATTTCAAATCTCACCTTCAGATAGGTTTTAAGTTTATTAATTTTTTCCATTGATTTACTTAAAACAAGTAAATCATCAACATAAATTGCAATAAATATAAAACCTTCCTCATCTTCGAAAACATAGATTGAGTGATCTGTGCTGATCCGGATATATCCCAGACCGGTAAGAAACTCATCAAGCTTCTTATTCCACTGTCGAGGCGCCTGTTTCAAACCATAGAGAGATTTAATCAGCCGGCATACCTTACTCTCCTCTCCTTCCTCCACAAACCCTTCGGGTTGTCGCATGAAGATCTCCTCTTCCAATTCTCCATGCAAAAAGGATGTCTTGATGTCCATTTGGTGCTCTTCTATGTCTTTCGCTGCTACCAGACTGAGAAGTATGCGGACAAAGGGAAATTTGACGACGGGGGCAAAGGTTTCCTCGTAGTCAATTGCCTACTTTTGTGTAAATCCCTTTGCACTAATCTGGACTTGTAGTGCTCGATTGTGTTATCTGGGTTCAGTTTTAATTTGAAAACCGACTTACAACCGATTGGTTTTCGGTTAGGTGGACAATCCACCAGCTCCCAAGTATCGGCTGACATAATTGAGGCCATCTCCTCATTGATGGCTGTCTTCCACCGGTTTCTTTCTGGACAAGTCATCGCCTCTCTATAAGTTTGAGGTTCATCTTGATGAGATAGTTGAGTTACCTTCTTATTAACCTGTTTTTCTTGCAGTCTTTTGCTACTTCTCCTTCCCCCCTCAAAATCAGAGGCCGGAATAGATGGTCTCGTGGATTCTTTCGAACAAACTCGGCTTCTCCCCTATCCCTTGATTCCGAATCAATTTCCACCACGTCTTCCGCTTCGGGTAGAGTTGTCACTGGAGTTTCCACAGCCGAGTCCTTTTCGGTCTAATTTGTACCTGCAAGAATGTCATCTTCTCTAAAACTTGGATGGTTAGGAAGCTCAAAGTCATTGGAATTTTTTGACTCAAATCTGATTTTTACTGACTATGTATATTTGAAGGGATCCACAGACTTTCTTTCATCCATAACTACTAGATGTTTTACTAAGATTATATATTCCATTTTTAGATCATAAACTGTATATCCTTTAACATCCTCATCATATCCTAATAAGTATCCCGGTTTTCCTTTAGGATCTAGCTTCCAATTAGACCGATCTGTATCTAGACTGAATACCTTACTGCCGAAAACCTTTAAGTGAGATATGTTTGGTTTCCAGCTTGTCTATCTCTCATAAGGTGTTTGATCTTTTATAGCTGAAGTAAGAACTCTATTTTTGAGGTAATTAGCACAGTTCATTGCTTTTGCCCAAAACCTTTTTCCTATTTTCTTATCTGACAACATACTTCTAACACTATCACTTAGTGATCTATTTAACCTTTCAGCTACCCTATTCTGTTCCGGGTTTTTTGGAACTATCTTTTGGTGTTGAACCCCATCTTCCGTTAAATAATCCTCAAACTGGTTAAAAGTATACTCTCCACCATTGTCACTCCTTATTCTCTTGATTGGAGTTTCATGGAGTTTTTCGCTCCATGCTTTATATTGTCTAAAACAATCTTGAGCTTCGGACTTGTTTTTCAAAAAATACACCCGGGAATACCGAGACCAATCATCAGTGATAGTCATCATAAATCTCTTCCCCCCCGATGAGGGCACTTTAGCCGGTCCCCAAATATCTGTGTGTACTAGATCTAGAATTTTTTCTCCCTTATAGGTGGCTGTTTTAGGAAAGGGTAATCTGTGTGTTTTACCTTGAGCACATCCACTACAATCACTTATATTATCACTCTCACTGAACTTAATCCCTTCCACCACTCCCATCTTTTTCATCTCTCTTAACTTGTCTAGATTCACATGCACAAGCCTCTTATGCCACATCATAATATCATGAACACCAGCATAATAAAGTTTCTTCGTTTCATTACTTAAAATCAGCCTAAACATCCCATGGCTACCTTTCTCAGCAATGAAATAGACATCCTCCTCAAAACTAGCAGTAAAGACTCCTTCCCTAGTGCTAGTGAAAAAACCCTTATCATCTAATAAAGATGTAGAGATGAGGTTTTTGTTCAGCTCCGGAATAAACAATACATCGGAGAATGTCACTATGGATGTCTTTCTTTCTAATAACATTTTCAGATCTACCGATCCTACAAGAGTAGTGGTGACTATCCTCCCATCTGCGTACTCTATCTCTACGGTGGGAATCTTTCTTATCTTAGTGAACAAGTGCCTATCCTTACACATGTGCATGGAGGCACCTGAATCTATAATCGAGCCTGCTTCACCTTTCAATCAACCGTAAGCACATCTATGCCTTCGTGGAATTTCGACCTCGTTTTTCGCCTCCAACTCCTCATCCAAAAAGAGCTCATCGTCCTCGTCCTCGGATTCCGCCTCATGTACCTGTGTCACAAGGGCCTTTTTCTTTCCTCTCGGGGTACCACCGGTCTGCCCCTCCTTTAACCTAAGCTGAGTTAGCTTAGTGCACTCTGCCATATACTGCCCTGATTTCTTGCAAAAATGACATAAACCTTTGGGAGCCCTTGGCCCGAACTCGTCGGCCTGATTTTTTTGCTCCCTTCCCCCATAGTTTCCGACTGGTTTCCAAGAATCCTTGTTCCTCGAATCGGTCGAAGTTGCCAAGGCTTGGCCACTTTTTCCTCCCCTTTGGATCTCAATCGTATTCTCCCGAACGAGAATCATCCCTACCACTGAGTTCTATATCCACCTTGAGTTCGGCAAGTCCTCCACACGGTTGACCATGTTCTCGAACTCATCGGGTAACTTCATCAATAAACAGTTAACCTTTTCTTATTCACTAAAATCTTTTCCCGCACTTTCTAGCTCCATGAAAAGTGTAGCAAACTCATTGCAAAAATCCAACATTTTCCCCCTTTTGTATACATATTCCTTAACTTTCTGATCAGCCAACTGTTGTTGCTGAATCGTACCACTTCGGTATATCTCTTTGAGAGCCATCCACAGATCGAATGCCCTTTCTACCTGCAAATGAGAACATGCAAGTCCTTGAGTAAGATGGCGTAGGATAAAGTGTTTTACCACCATATAGTTGAAATCCCAGGTTTGAGTATCATTCTCCTCGTTCCTCGGAATAGGTGACATGAATGTTGAACCACTTGCTATTGGTGTGGTCGTCTCCTTCTCCGCTCCTTTGTCCACCACCTCTCCTTCCTTTGTCTCCTCCGTTGACGATGTACCTGCTTTCTTTGTGAATCTGCTTCATTCAAACCCTAAAGGAATTCCAAGACTTGATGGACGCCCCAATCGTCCACTCACTATCCCCCGAGATCTTTTTTCGCATAGAGCTCCTATCATCATACTTTCCCAGTATATGAAGCCAAATCCATTAAAGATTGGTACCGTAGAGGGTGGGCCCATAACCTGAAACTCAGAGACCTCCATAAGTCCTCAGAGTGGACAGCTTCCAAGAAGCCTCTAGGATAACCCTGACCCCTTTGTGTTTCAGCAAGAAATACTGCCACCCTCGCGGACAAAAACTCTAACCAACTTCACCCTTGTGAAGGCAAGACTCCCCTGAGTCGATAGCAAGGAGAATCTCTAAATTCTGAGAAGTAAGTTATGGAGGGTCAAAGTTGACCTTTTGTACAGAAGCTCTCTGGGAGAGAGGGTCCTATCTCCTAATTTTTCTAAGTCCTATATCCTCTCTGGGAGAGAGGGTCCTATCTCCTAATTTTTCTAAGTCCTATATCTCTCACAGATTGTATCTAGTGATATACGGGGCCAATCAGATTACACTTCCGTACATAAAAGTACAGCTGCCGGTGTACTTTCTGTACGAACAGTGTACGACATGGCCTAAATGTCGACACGTGGTATATCCGGATTCGCTCCTTTAAACCTCGGAGATGTCGTGATCCAATGTCATTCCGCCACGTGTCATCCGATGTGGCGATGACCAAGAACCGCCGAAATCCTCTTCCGTGATCTCGGCGTTTAATTTCAGCTGTTTGATTAAATTCACATTTAATAGTAGCCGTAATAAATACATGCGCGGTATTCGTTTTGCTAGAGAAATAAACGCGCGGTATTCGTTTCTTATCGGTACTGTAATCCGTACTTTTACATTTAATGGATCTATGTCTCCCGTAAACAATTTCAGTTATATGAATATTCCTACGTGTTTATGTTTAACTAAGTATCAAACCCTATAGTACGTAACACTAGGTCTAGACTTAACGGATAAGGCTACCGGCTACCGGCAGCTTATTGTCCGGCAGGTACCAAGATCAAATCCTGAAGGTATCACATATACTTTTAGTAAATAAACCCTTAATGGTAAATAAATTAATATATATATCCCGTAAACCTCTGGATAGCTTAGGTAGCCATGGCTCTAGCTTCCTCTCCAATTTCTCAATGATTGCGACAAGTTTGAGAGTTAGAGAGAGAAGTTAGAGGTAGATTGCCTCGGCTTCTTTCTATATTTCTATTCAGACCTAGAAAATACTTTAAAAGACCATTAATTTCTACACTGGGTGGCTACATTTCTAAGGGAAAGTCAAAGTGGGTGAATGTGTCCAAAACGCATATTATAACTTGGCATTCTATGGTGGAACGGAGCACACAGAATGTCTTATTTCACAGGGTGAAGCTATAATGGGTTTTTGATTGTGAAGGGGTCAATCATTTGGGTGTATATCAACTTGGATTCAACACTATCTAGATTAACTTCTTTTGGATCTGCGATTTATGTGGGCAATGGAGCACACAAAGTTTCTGCACACCAAAAAAGGCCATTGAAAAGAGCACCAAATACAAAAATGTCATTGATTTAGCGCACTCGCAACAAAAACCGCTAACCACAACTTATCATAGCAAATGAAATACAAAAAGATATCTCTTAAAAAAACTTAACGTGGTAAAGCAGCTTGAGAGAGTCTGAAAACACGTGGATGAACCATAAAACAAAGAACTAATTTAAAGAATTTAAAAGCTTTCACTTGTTGTAAATCCACAAACATGTCGATGATGACAAAATTGTAGACCAAAGTGGGTGGACTCGTAAAGCTCCTCTTCCTGAAAGGTCGAAAAATATATTAACACTAATAGCGATTCACAGTGTACACTATTTAAGTACTTTTTGAACTCGTTTAATTGACACTAATTTAATCATACCTGTATTGCGTATTTGAAACATAATTTTGTTAAAGAGTCGCAATTGTATGGGCGCCGATTTATTGTTATAAACACTTATAGCAATTCCATGTGAATATTTTCATAGACATGCCACACTAAAGGCGCGTGCTCTTGAGGAAGGTAACAAATAGTAGACATACCTTGACGTTGCACAATTAACACAATTGGTAACGAATACTAGTGTTGGGTATCAAGGACCATTTGCCAATATTCGATATGTATCGAATTTTAGGTACCCAATAATTTATATATCACCTCGATACATCAAAAAACTAAATATTGCGATATATCACCAATATATTGCCAATATATGGTATCGCCGATATATGGTATCGCCGATATATCGAGGCTTTTTAAAAAAAATATATATATAGTTATTCTTGCTACTGCTCCTAGTACTACTGCTGTTGCCAGTACTAGTGCTACTGCAGGTGGTAGTACTAGTTCTACTGCAACTACTAGTACTAGCTACTGCTGCTCAAAATTGATAAAAATAATAATAAACTTTCACATTTTCTACACTTCAAAAAATAATTAATAAAAATAAATATAAAAATTCACACTTTGTACACTGCAAAAAAATAAACCCTAAAATTAAGAGTAGAAATTAACATTTCGTACACTTCAAAAAATAATGAATAATAATAATAATATATTTGTTTTTTTCAGATTATACTTTGACTAAATTAGCGTGAACTACCTATGTACTAAATAAGTAATTGTTTGAGGTACAGAATTAATACTTTTTTGTAGGTTACATTTTGCGGCGTCAACCTTTAAGTCACGGAACAAAAATCACGTCGTATGGCGTATTAGACAAATTGGTCTTTTTCGCTAAAATAACATATTATATAAAAAAATAAATTTAAAAAATACTATATATCGGGATGATTTATGTTGGTCACGGTACGTATCCATGAGTCTGCTTGATTGATATGCGATATATCGCATATTGAAATTATAGCGATATAAATTTTCCCGATACGCAACACTAAAGAATACACTAAGGGACGCAAAGCGGAGGTCGCAAACGGTCAACCGAAACCGTGAACGACCGTTAACCGACCGCCTGCTCCGGATCCGGAACGGATTCGGTTGCCAAATTTTAGGGGTCGGGCGGTTGCGGTCGGTTGATTCACCACGAGAAAAAAAAAGTCGGTTACGGGCGGTTAACCAAAAAACCAAAAAAAATGAAAATTTTGTACTGTCCATACAATCCAACATTATTGTATTTTGTACTCTTTGGGATTGTGAAAGTATGTGACATCATAATTAGCGTCGCAAATCTGACACGGTAGTAACATTATTTATTTCGCAAATCTTAGGGAGCGCGACAAATCGTAATTATTGGCTTATTAATACGTCTTACATTAATTAATTTTGTACTTTTTCGGTCACGGGCGGGCACGGTTAGTCGCGAGCAATCGAGGTTCGGTTAACTTTTATTTTCATAAACGCTGTCGGTTACCGGTTAACAATTTTTGAGCGTGACATAACCCGGTCGGCGTCGGTTACTCAGATTTTGAAGAAAAAAAAGGGTCGGTTTCGGTTATGTAAAATTTTGACTTTTGCGACCTCTGGTACGTATCCAAGAGTCTGCTCGATCGATATTCAATATATTGCATATTGAGTTTATCGCGATACGAATTTTCCCGATACCCAACACTGAAGAATACACTAAGGGTACGTCCCCATGTAAGCGATACTTTGAAAAAGTATTTTGGACTGTAGTGAAGTGTTCTGTACTACTTTGAAAAGCGTCCCTATGTGCGAAAATAAAAATGGATTTTTGAAATGTGACGGCTGTAGACGTAGGTACAAATTTGTGACAGTTGACGACGACTACGAAATTAGTGACGCCAACAAAAACAACGACAGTTGTAGACGTCTACATTTTTGTAATTTAGTGACATGGCAGATGTTTAGGGTTTTGTAACATCGTGACGTCACGCTCACTTGTGACAACGTCGACGTCACAAATTCAAGGACTTTCGGCCATGGATACCGAATTTCGTTTTCTCTACTTTTTCGCTCTACTTGCCATAAAATTATACATGAAGGGTAGCCAAAATAATTATTTTTCAAATATCTTTAATTTCATACCAGTTTTGTCGTGCCTCATTCTAAAAAGTGTGAGACAAAAGTGATAGTGTGAGAGGGAGAGGGGAGAGGCGACAACGACGCAAAATTCTACCGAGGACACATGACTGAAAGTGGAGGTCCGCGACCCCTTCAGTTTTTTTCCGTACATCCTCGTATTTTCTGTACATGCGTGTGACAGGCAGGGAGAAAAATAGTGAGTCATCCTAAAATTTTCCCGCTCGTGTGTCGCGTGCGTGGGCCGTTTTGCATTCGTTGTTTTGGGAGGTACTTTCCTTGAAATCACCTCGCGAGGTGATTTTTTATAAAGTTTTTTGACGGGCTGGAATCTCTTGCCTGGGAGTCGAAAAAAGGAAAATGCCAAAATTTGTTAAGATGACGACAAATATGAAGTACATTTAAAGTATAGACTTGACGTTTGCTGTACTTTTAAAGAATTTATTTTTTTGAACGACTAAAGTTTTTCTCGTACGGAACTGCGTTTTGTGCGAAAACGACAGATTAAAGTCGATACTTTAACACATGGGGACGTACCCTTAGGGTGCATCCCCATGTAACCGGTACTTTGATAAAGTATTTTGGAATGTAGTAAAGATTCTCCGTACTACTTTGAAGAGCGTCCCTGTGTGCGAAAATGAAATCAGAACTTTGAAATGTGACGGTTGTAGACGTAAGTACAACTTGTGACGATTGAAGCCGACTACGAAACTTCCGACGATTAGTGACGCCAACAAAAACAACTACAATTGTAAATGTCGAGATTTTTGTGAAATTGTTTAGGGTTGGGTGACATTGTGACGTCATGCTCACTTGTGACAACGTCGACGTTACTGGTTCAATAACTTTTTGCCATGGTTTCCCAAATTCGTTTTTTATTTTTTTCTCACTCGACTTGCCATTAAAAAAAAACCTAAAAATTGTCAAAATATTCAATTTAAAAGTTCTTTCATTTTATACCAATATCATTGCGTCTCATTCTAAAAAGTGTGAGATAAAAGCGATAGTGTGAGAGGGAGAGGGGAGAGGCGACGACGACCCAAAATTTTGCAAAAGGACCCCATGAATGAAAGTGGAGGTCCGAGACCCTTGCAATTTTTTTTCCGTACATCCGCATGACGGGCTCGGAGAAAAATAGTGAGGAATCTCCCACGTCCTAAAAATTTCCCACTCGTGTGGCGCGTGCGTGGGTCGTTTTTCATTCGTTGTTTGGGCGTTACTTTAACTAAAAATACCCCCTCGAGGTGATTTTGGATGAAGTTTTTTTATGGGCTGGATTCTCTTGCCCGGGGGTCGAAAAGAGGAAAACGCCAAAATCCGTTCACATGACTACAAACATGCAGTACATTCAAAGTATAGAATTGACGTTCACCGTACTGTGGTAAAAACGGTTTTTTCGTACGGCTAAAGTTTTTCTCAAAGTTACTTGAATTTTAGGGCAAAACGATGGTGAAAAGTCGATACTTTAATACATGGGGACGCACCCTTAGGGAATGTCCCATGTATTAAAGTAAATAATTTTTCTTGTCGTTTTCCCCCAAAACGCAATTCCGTACGAGAAAAACTTTAGGCGTACAAAAAAAAACAAAATCTACAAAAGTTCATCAAACGTCAAGTCAATACTTTGAATGTACCCCATGTTTGTCGTCATGTTAACACATTATAGCGTTGTACTTTTTTCGACCCCCGGGCAAGAGAATCCAGCCCGTCAAAAAATTTCATCAGAAATTGCCCCGCGACTCGATTTCAGGGAAAATCTTGCCCAAATAGCGAATGAACAACGGTCCACGCACGCGACACACGAGTGGGAAAAATTTAGAACGAGGGAGAGTACTCGCTATTTTTCTCCCTACCCGTTAAGCGCGTGTACGGAAAAAGACGAGCATGTACGGAAAAAAATTGCAAGGGTCTCGAAACTCCACTTTCCTTCATGGGTCCTTTGCAAAATTTTGCGTCATCCTCGCCTCTCCCCTCTCCCTCTCATATTATCTCTTCTATCTCACACTTTTTAGAATGAGTCAACAATACTGGTGTTATATAAAATATATTTGAAAAATAATCATTTTAAATACCTTTATGCATATTTTTATGGCAAGTCGAGTGAAAAAAGTCGATAAAACGAAATCAGGTAGCCATGGCGGGAAGTTTTTGAATTTGTGACGCCGATGTTGTCACAAGTGAGCATGGCGTCACAATGTCACAAAACCTTAAACATCTACAATGTCACAAAATTACAAAAATCTAGATGTCTACGGCCGTCAATGTTTTTATTGGCGTCATCATTCATCGAAAATTTCGGAGTCGTTTTCAATCATCGGAAGCAGTTCCCACATCTACACCCGTCACATTCCAAAGTTCCGATTTCATTTTGGAACATTGGGACGCTCTTCAAAGTAGTGCGAAGCACTTCACGATAGTCCAAAACACCTTTTCAAAGCATCGATTACATGGGGATATACCTTTAAAAGATCGTTTTCATTTCCGCTTTGTGTAACGTATATCCCATAGAGGTACCAATCTCAGGATTTTTATTTTTAAACGAAAATGAGTAACTTTTTTTTAGTTTTTGAACTTTTCGTAAAATTTGTATACTTTTCATGTAATTTTCTAAGCGTATGCTAACCAAAAAATGAACATTGTCGATGTTCATTCGCAGAATAAAATGTACAAAGAGTAGTGTTGTGTATCGGTAAAAAAAAATTCGCGATTACACCAATACCGATAGTTTCAGTTATCGAACTGTTAGAGGACACGATATATTTTTCCGAGACCAACAAATTCCATATTAGCGATAATTACAAACAAATATAGTATGCATACAATAGTACTTTATAACATATTGTATTATATTATTGCTTTTATATAGCGTGGCATGCCACGTATAAGAATCTATTACGTATCGGTTTAATTGAAATTTATTACGGACAGCGTAGCACATAAACGTTGACAAATCTAAAACAATACTTTATCCTTCTAAAACTATAGTACCGAAATGAAAACGTTAAATTACATTGAACATTTGTAAATTGAACTTTTTTGAAACAGGCGAACGAAGCAAACGAACACATGTGTACTGCCACCATGGAAGTGATATAAGGGCGTAACGAACCTCGCAAAAAAAAAAGAACAGTCAAAAGGACATCCTGGAAGGGTATGGGAGCTTGGAACCTAAGGAAAACCCCCTTAAAATTATAAATAATCCAAAAAATATCGCGATTTTCTACCGAAATCACGAGAAAAGGGTACTCGGCGCGTCTAGGGAATAACGCCTACAGTAAAATGTATTGGCCGTACATTTATCTCTACGGTCCTTACAGTTATCGTCGATAGTTATCGATATCGGTGTTATTGCTGATAAACAACCGATGTTATCGGTTAATCATTGACGATAACAACGATAACAACGATAACGATATATCGTACCAATATCTCGATTATCGACAACTCGGAAAAAGGCATACATCAGTTATCCGCAAATCTTTATCGATACACAACATTAACAAAAAGACGAAAAACTAAAAAATCTTGTAAACGAGTCCATGTGTTAAAAACTTAAAATATCGGGTTTTTGCTTTGTGTACCGTGTATCCGTTATTTTATACGCATACGCCAAGTAATGATACTTGAGTAACATAAAAATCGAGAAACGACATTTGTTTGTATTCGTTTGCATAATCAAATTCAAAAGAGACAAAAAATACTAAGTCTTGTAAAGGGGCATGCCCGTATATTAAAATATCGGGTTTTTGTAGTTTTCATCCGAAATTCAGTACCCAACGAGCGTACGAAAAAATTGTAATTACCACAGTACAATGAACGTCATCTTAACACTTTTAATGAAAGCCAGTCTTTTTTGCATCTTTTGTAACCATTTTAGCGTCATTTGTAACCATTTTACCACATCAAGTTTTCCTCCTCTCGTGCCTCCTCAATAACACTCGAGCCACTAGGCTTAGAAGTTGAAGATTCGAGTGTCTAAAGACATTCGAGAATTTTCACTTAGAGAATATCCTACAATGTTACCCATTTTTTTTTTTTTTAAATATCCCTTTCCCTTTTTTAACACGGAGGCCGATTCCGACTCAATTTCCAAAATCAGAGCCTTCATGTCCGAAAAATTATGAATATTGTACTCCTCATGAAAGTTAAGTTTGGGGCTCCAATTTGCCGTTCGAGGAATAGTGGATATAAGGTCCCAATGAAATTCCATATTTCAAGATTCCTCAATGACATTTCGAATTGGATCATAGATCCGAAAAAGACTTCCTTTGAAGCTTTACTCAATAAAATAACCAGACCACCTTTGAGATGCAAATTTCCCATTCTTTTTTTGAGACTGAACATACGGCGCAGTGTGACACCCCCAAATCCGAGTGTGATGTAAAGCTAATTTGCGACCATAACATAATTCATGAGGCGTCGTATCCCCCAACAAAGAAGCAAGCTTCCGATTACAAATGCAATTCGCAGTTAAAATTACATCTCTTTAGAAATTGATGCTTTCGCCAGATCCACATATCCTAAAACGCACCATAGTTTGAAGTGCGCAGTTTTTCCTCTTTGCAATGCCACTGAATCCGATGAATAGGGTGTGGTGTATCGATGTGTGATTCCCTAATCCTAAAAATATGCATCAAACTTTTTGAGTTCCTCGCCGTTATCGGTTCGAAGAGATTTTAGTTTTCTCTCAGATTGCCTCTCAACCATTACATGTCACTCTTGGAAACGTTCAAAATCATTGGATTTGTTTTTGACTAAATTACATATGTCGTCAGATCGTACAATTTTTTTAGTGAAATCCCCGAAAGCGTGTACATTGCCGCAAGCACGCTGGATTTGTGGTACACTTAAAGATTCACAAAGCCGTTTAGTATGTAAAGTATGTTGACCACTTTGGGTTGCGTCACTTTTTCACATCCGCATACGTCCAAAATTGGTAGATCTAAACGTACAGTACAACCTGCGCCTATCGTAGTCATCGATCCACAAACCTCGATTTTTCTCAAATCCGCGTACGTCTAAAGTTGGTAGATTTTAACGTACAATACAAATTGCACCTATCAAAATTACCTATCCACAACCCTCGCTTTAGTTTTGTAAGTTCAAGCATGTAGTCAAAAACATCGAAATAACCGGTCCAAAACCCTTGTTTTTTTAAGCATCCGCGTGCGTCCAAAATCGGTAGATCTAAACGTACAGTACAAACTACACCCTTCGAAATTACCGGTCTATAACCCTCGCTTTGGTTTTGTAAGTTAAACATATTTTAAAAAGTGATGCGTCAGTATACACGTGGTGCGAAGAACCTTAATCTATAATCCACTATTTTTCGTGTTGTGTCACAATTGCCAACAAATCAATCGACAATTTAAAAAAAGTGAAAGTATGCGCTCTTTCGCCTCCTTTGGAATGGCCATCCGCCATGAAATGACCTCTTCCTGCACCATGGCGGCCCCCACGACCACCACGGCCACCAAGACAATTGCCCCATGCGATCACCATTTTGGTCGCCTCATTCTCCTCAACTATTGGCCCCTCAATTTCCAGTTTTCGAATAACATTGAGGGTTTATATAGCCCCATTTCTCGCAATAATGGCATTACCGCTCCTTATCCACACAAGATGCCACCATATGATCATATTTGTTGCACTGCAAACAAGCAACACATTCGTCAGAGTTTGATATGGGTGATGGATAAAAGGTTTCCCGACCCTTATTCTTTTCCCCCTCTTCCCTTCGCCTTCCTCCTCTCCTCTCACCTTTTCCTCGAAGATAATTTAGATCTAGAGTTTCCATCGACGTAAAATTTAAGGTCCCAACCGGTGGATTTCCCCTTGACGATTTAAGTCAATTTCCCTCGGTCGATTTGACGAAAGTTATGATATAATGCATTGTAGGAGAATTATTCGATACAAAAATGTCTATTAAGTGGATCATTTTCTCGCGTAAGGCATTGATGTAAATTAATGCCTTATCGTTCACTTCATGGAACTTTCGGTTTTTGGCGAGTTGCTCAATAATGAGATAAAACCTTTTTGAGGCTTCATCCATAGACTCGCTTGGCTTAACTTTGAAAAATATATAATATATGTAAACGTGCTGACCTTTATTTTAATGGCCTTTCTCGAATTGATTCTCGAGCCCCATCAAACAATCATGAGCATATTTTGGAGTGAGGAAGAAATCATGAACATAAGTATTGCACGATTGAAATAAACCGCAAATAGCGGAGAGATTTTTTCCTATCCATACACGTGTCACTTTTCGATCCGAAATCAACATTTTCTCTTCCCCGTTTACCACTTTCCAAAGAAGTTTGATAATAAATTGACCATTAATATATTTTCTCCATGATTGATAATTCGTCTCTTTGGAGAAGACAATCTTTCCGGGCATAGTTTGGACTTGTTCTTCCCCTTCACTCTACTCATCGAGGTCGAAATCATCATCGATAGGGAGTATCCCCTTTTGAAATCAACTCTTTCCTCTCCTCCTCATACTTTACACCTCTTTCCAAATCACCAATGCTTAGATCCGCATTCGGATCTTTGAAGAATGGAGATCTCCCCACACGTTTCACTTGAAACTCCGTTGGTCCACATACCGCCAAAAACCGTGCATTAATTTTTGAAGACGGTCTTCGATGATGTAAATTTTCTCCTTTCCCCCCTCTTTCTCTTTCTTTTGACCAAATAAAGCCGATAAAGTCTCCTCAAAAGCTGCATCGATGAATAGAAAGGGAGTTTCAAATCCGGTGAGGTTTCAGATCGCTCCGGTGGATTCGGATCCGAAGAACGTGGATTGAAAAGAGATAGGGACTCCATATACATACATAAATATACACACACACACATATATATATATATATATATATACATATATACATATATCTCTCATGTAATTAGCTACAAGCCATAAAAAAGGTGCAAAAGTGATGAAAAAAAAAAGAATAAAAAAGTGGAAAAGAGAAGGGGAACAATCAAATCGGATGTTTTTGGCATCATGATAAGAACAAAAAAACTGAAGTGTAAAGTTAAAAATAAATTAAATTAAAAGTCAATGTTGACTTTTTTACTTTTTCTACACAAGGATAGTTTTTCCACCCTGCAGAAGCCAAACTATTTTTTTATTTCCTCCTTTTTTTAAGGTGTTTTTTTTTTTTTTTTTTGTTCCTTTAGGGCTTTTTAACTTAATAATAATTTTGAGACTTTTGAAAAAAAAAATTGACCTGTTTTTTCCTCTTTCTATTCTCCCATTTTGGGTTTCAAAAAAAAAAAAAAAACCTCCAACTATCCATAATTTAGCGTAGATAATAATTTCACTTTTTCTACTATTTTTGCCAATGTTTTTTTTTTTTTTTTTTTCTAAATTTAAGCCCATTTTGTCACCCTATACACAAATAGTTAATTAAAGCTTATTAGCCACCATTTAAAAACCTTTCAAAACCCTTATTTTGTGGGCATTTAGGGTTTTAAAACCTTTTAAACCCTTAGCCATTGAAAAACATTAAAAAAGGTTTAAACGTCGAAAAAACTTAGAAGTTTCACAAATGGAAAAAATTTAACATTTCTATTGAGTCTTCTGCCGTCTTAGAAACCCTAAAAAAGTTGTACAACTGGCCTCAAAAGTCTTCTGTTTTTTTTTTTTACCAGAAAATGCCAAAAATTAAACTCCTGTACAGAGCTTCGGAAAAAAAACCGAGCCAAAGATGCCACGTTATTAATCTGCAGATCCAAGTGACACGTGTGGGAATCGGGTACAAAAAAAACAAAAAGCAATACAGAAAAAAACCAAAAGAAAAATAACACAACACAAAAAAAGACAATACTTCCTCGGAAAGGAAAAAAAAAACTCACCTCCAAATTAATAACAAAAAATATATGTGTGTATATATATATATATATATATATATATATATCTTTCTCCTTTTATCTCTCCATGACTCCTTTTCCCGGTGCGCACATCGCGCTGACAGCTTGCATGGGCACAGTGACCAATGGCGCGCAGTCGTCGCACGCGCCACTGCCGACTAGAGTGCCAAAAAGCGCCACGACAGTTGTCATGAGAAAAAAACCGCCGCAGAAAATCTGGTAAGTCAGATTCGGGTCGCAGTATAAAAACGGAACGGAATGGCACGAGACGGAACGGAACGAGGACAAAAGAGACGGAACGGAGAGAAAAACGACAGAAAGGAGCGAACAGAGACGGAATGGTAAGGTTAGAAGAGAGGGAGGAAGGGAAGGAGAGAGGAGAAGAAAGGAGAGGAGAGGAGAGGAGAGGAAGGGAGGTGAGGGGAGAAAGAAAAGAGTAGGAGAGAGAGAAAATTGAGAAAAAAAACGGAATCTTAAGATTCAAACGAGGGATAGAGAGGGGGAATAGAGAGAAGGACAAAGAGGGAAGGCAGATAGGGAAAGGAGAGGGGATGAGCAGTAAGAGAGGGAAGAATGAGAGGAGAGAGTGAGAGGGAAGACTGCACACCCGTAGAGATGTAATCAATTCGGGTGAAAAATGTAGAGGCAATTTTTTATTTTATAGCCGGTAAGGAGTACGAAACACTGGTGTGACATCCAGAAACGACAAAAGTAGGCGGTTAGCTTAAACGTCATTCCGTACCGTGTTTTACAAATATCCGAGATTCGCCGAACCTCGAATCGGCATCTTTTCAAAGACGCGTAAAAGGATTCCTATTGGTTGTAGAAAATGGAAGTTATAAATAAAATCGAAAATGGTTATTATGTATGCAGTTGCTGGGCTTGTGGAAACTTGCTGACCGTTGATGCAGTGAAGTTTTTTAAGCACGCAAAAGTGCATAATTTATATTACGAAATTGCCATACAACGGTACGGCCTGCAGACGTCCAGTACGGTAACTTCCAAAATGATCTTTTATTTTTCCTTTTCTTATTTTTACCTTTGTTTAGGTCGTGTTGACGTTTTCAAATCAGGGCGGGCGGTCGATCGGAAAAAATTTCCCGGTCATTTGTAATTGGCTAATTGCATTCATTAAGCATTTTATGAGACATTGAACTTTTCCGCAATATATGAATTCAATTGTTCAACTTCGTCTTTTTAAAAGTCTGCAAAAGTTTGAAGCCATCTTCAAGCCATTCAAACGTTGATTCATGTTCTTGACTGAAACGTTCGTTGCCTTGTGTTTGGCAGTACTTAAAATCTAGTCCTTCGCCCTCAATGTTCTGCTTTGTCAGTAGTTATAGTTAAACGTGACTGCTTTTTCCGCATTCTCCATGGCTTCACACCTTTCAGTCAATGTCTCCTGTTGGCCCACGTGGTTTTCGTATGCGCATAAGAGTTTTGTTGGTAATGCAAAGTGTAAGGAAATGGCCAGCTTTAAGCAGCTGACCCCTCAACAGTCTTATCAACGGAAACGTGATTTTTTTCCTTATTCTTGTAGAGTAAGTCTAGGAATTAGTCATGCGTGTACAAGCGATAGTCAAAAGCTTGTAAATTGGAGCCTTTTGTCGAAAAAGGAAAGCAATGCACTGTTTTCTCGTTTGATACTTTTCCAATTATGCCCAAATGAGGTAAGGCACAGTCCATTCCTGCTTTAGAATGTCTGCCCTGAGTTCAGACATCTCACGAATCAGTTCAGGTAGCAACTAATTCAGTTCACAGTCTTCACAAATTTAGAGTATCGATGCTATCATTGTCATGACTCTCTGCTTGATGTTCCTTAAGTTCACTATTTTGGTAGGTTAAGTCCAGAGACTTGCATTTGGATACAAGCTGAATCTGCAATTCATATTGAAGCTTATGTCAATTTGTTTATAACGCAGGGCAGCCAGGACATATGGCTGATATTCCTGATGGAAAAGACTATCTATCTTGCCTTGGTCGTCGATTAACTTTGGTATGCATGGTTTCTTTTCTGACATCTGGAGTGGTCTCTGGCAATTATGGAGTTTCATGGTAAGAACTATCAGTAGGAGCAATCAAATTACTTCAACTTTGCTGTCTTGAAACATAAGTCTGCGATGCCTTTTCGTCTCAGACCTTAGTGTCTCAATGCTCGGGTTTTGTCTTGTCACTACAAAACTTTTCTTTATGATTGTAACTCCTTGGACTAAATTAATATTTTTATGACTTATGTTGACACGTTGGTAAGTGTCCCAGGGCTGCAGAGGAAAATGCAAAAGTGAAGTACTTCACCAATCTCGATGATGCAAGAGAAGAAGGTGAACGGCGTCGTGAGGAAAAGGAACGCGAACAAGGACCCATCATTACATTGCCATCTGGTGTCAAGTATTGTCTCTCAAACTTTTAGGATCTTTCCTATTCGCTTGTGTACTTTCTGGAATCTTTTGGCATGAAATGAACTCTTTTTTTGTTTCTTCGGCATCCCTTCTTTCTTTTCAACATTTTGTCAATGATCTTTCAATTTCCAGTCTCTTGAGTCTTATTTTCCTTACTCTACGGATTACTCGGGTCAATGATATGAGCATTGTTTTGTGCAATGAAGCTGCTTGTTTATGCACGGAATAAGTGTACATGCTGTATTAATGCAAGGCCTGTGCAATAATGTTTACCTCGTGTTGATCATTTTGATGGCATAGGTTTAGGGAGCTACGTACAGGAACAGGCAGGCAAGTGGAGCTTGGAGACATTGTCGCCATCAGTTATACTATTTATCGTCTTAATGGGTTAGTTTTCCACTGGGCTATGTTTTTTGGCGCGTGCATTTCTTTGTGCAACTTGAGTTATGCTCTATCTGGCTGATGATTCCGACTTTGTCATGAGCTCAAATCTCTAAATGTTTTGTAACTTTTCTTGTCTGCGATTTTTCGAGGGAAGTGATAGCAGCATGCAGGCAGCCGTAGGAATGTAAGTTGCGAAAAACATCTTTCGCTGAGTATAAGTTTTGCTACATCCTACTTTGCATAATTGCATGTTATGGACTTATGGAGAAAACATCATTGCTTACGGAAGGCAGGGGTAAAATGGCACTGGTATGGCGCCTGCTCTTGCAGGTTATATGTTGACTCAGTCGGCTATGGAAATGAGGGGAAAGATGATGTGGGTGACACCTTTACTTTCAAATTTGGTTCCACAAAGGTATTTTTCTTATGGACTAAATGTAGTTACAATGCGGTACAGGTTGTGCCTCTTTTGAATAGTCTTGCCTCCTTCTGTAGAGGACAATACAGATACAGGAAAATTTAAGTGTTGATTTACAAGCTTGGTTAGGAGCCGAGGGCTGTTGTTCAATTTGCTAACCCAAGCGTGTTTCAGCATACATTTTTTTTTTATAAAATTGATATTGCCTGTTACATATTGAAGAATCATCTCCTTTTCAAAGTTAACTCTAATTCAGTTCCAAAAGATGTGGCTGTTTTTGAACCTTTGGAAGAACTGGCGTTAAGAAAAAACCAGTTAGTATTTTGTGTTCAGACGACCAACAAAACCGGCCACCAAATTAGTGTTATGAAAGCTGATAACGATTCGCGGTGTAGCTATGACTATGAAAGTTTGGAGGAATCCGGTGGATGGGTTTCTCATTTATACCACTTGGCTTTGGAATGCAGATGCCACAGGGTGTAGAGATGAGTATGGAAGGTATGCGAGTGGGAGGGAAGAGACGAATCCTGGTTCGTCCTGAGCTTGGCTGGGCCACTCCGGATACACAGCCTTTTCTTACCTCCAGAGCAGCAACTCGCAGATTCGCCAACAGTGAACGCCAGCCTTTATTGTTTGAAATGGAGATTGTTAAGGCGAAGCCATCAAACTGAGTGCCTGTCAAGACCACCTGGTTTTGCATTTGTTTTGTTTTATTGTGAAAATTGCATTTTTCTTGTTCATGTTGTTGTGCAAACTTTGAAGAAATAGAATGCAGATGTTGTTAGGAAAGTTAAGTTGAGTATGAAGATGATATACATCAGCATTATATGCGCCTAGCTTTTTCCTTATGAACTATGTTAATATTTTCTTCAGGAGAGGCTGGCTACAAACGTCTGCTGATGACATGTTATATCTTTTTGTTTCCTTATTATGCTCTATGCTGGTCTGCAGCTTCTCTTTGCTGCAGCTGTTTTTCCTGATTGTATGTAATAAACTTTGTAAATGCTCTAAATCCCCCCAATGGACTTTTTAGGTTCAACGTCATTTAAGAAGCTTGGACGATTTGACGGAGTAATAAGAGATTTCTTCGGAGTAATGTATGGGCTTGGAGACACTCAGATACCAGAAAGCTCTTTTGATCTGGTCATATATGCCGATACATGTCGAGAAGGTTTCTCAAATGTATTGTTAACTGACTTTGGAGTTCATCATACTTCTGCTATAAAGTTCACAGAACGGACAATGACACAGTTTTAAAACACATGTCACCAGTCTGCAGATTTGGCCCACATGGCGCCTGTTAGCACTAAGGCCCTCTAATTAATGGTCCACCTGCCTAACTGTGATTTTTTTATTTATTTTTTGAGAGGGGCCCTCTTTACATTATAGAAGAGCTTCATATGTCCACTGTAAAACAAATGCCTCCTGAAATGAAAAAAACATGCCCGAGCCTCGCATATTGAACCGGATCATCCTCACGATCATCAACAAGTTTATAAGAACGCAAATGGCAACTTGACAAGTAGAAAGCCAAAACTGTACAAGTATGTGCTGCAGCATGAACGATAGATATGCCAATTAGCAAATCCCATATTCCATGAGCTAGTCCCAATAAAATACTCATAAAATCCAAACTTTCTGAAAGAGCCAGCTCTGCTCACTACCTGTTCGAGACATAAACTTCATCTCATACTGTAAATGGCCTTCACCTCATTACAGCATCACCTTGATCAATAATATTTAAACAACAATTCTGCACAGGAGGCAATTAAATAGTCATGTGCAGTGTCAATAAACTTCAAACAATATTGCCCACTCTTCAATTTATATACCCAATAACTCAAAATATCGAAAAATAAGTGTACAAATGATCAAAAAATCATCACAGCCCATTCTAACTGACACTTCATTCAAAGTGTTTTTGTACCAAACTGCTTACATCAGGTTGACATGTGGCAACTGAAGTTAAACAACATCTACATGTATACAAATATAGAATAAGAAAAGGACGTAAAGTTCAATGAGGAAGATATCCAGCTTCTTTGCGCAAAAATAATGAAATGTTAGATGCCTCATAAATCAGCTTCAAGTGCGAACCCTAAAAGAAAAGAAAAACAGTGTGGTTTTGCCATATGCTTTGTTTAGGCAGACAACGTGTGGCCAAAATAAAGGCCATTGTGGACATTTCTTGTCCACTTATTATCCCTTCAGCCATTCTGTGGTCTACTGTGTAAGAACTGGCAAAATTGTCACCTACTAATAAAATCATAAAAAAAACGAAGATAACAGACGTCCTCTAAAAGCATTTTATCATATCGACTATAGGTAGACACTTATTATAATGTGTTATTTTCACACCTTTGAAACATGACATTAAACCCAACTCAAGCAAAAACCTCAAAAGTTTAAGAAATATTTGGGGTTGAATAAGGGCCTAGAATATAAGTTAGGCAAATTACAGTGAGATAACCTACAGTATGTAGGCCTTCTGTTGGAAAACTTACCAGGCCAGAAGTGAAACAAACCCTCGGGCGAAGGAGAAGGTCTAATAGTGTGTCTGTCGAGCAAACAGAAGTACAACAGATACAGAAATTAATAAAAAATGAGAATGATGAAATTTCCGAAAAAAAATCTAGGATACCCATCATTAAGAGATGAAAAACACCTCAATCTGACGAATATATAAAAAAAAAAGTGCTTTACAAGCTTAGAACCACGGTGAGAGTCCACAATCCACATGCTCTAATTAATTGCACAAAAAAAATCAGATGACCCAGCAACTGTCTCTTTTGATATATTAAATGGAGTGATACAAATTGAGTACATGACAGACCCAAAAAGTCCCAGATGATGCAAAAAATGTATCTCTTAATATGGATTATATACATATCTTATTTTGAATGTATGTAAAAAATCAATTAACCTGAAAAAGAACATACCCACAAAAATCCAGATGATGCAAAAACTGTTTTGATAGACTAATTAGATAGAACAAATTGAAGAAACAGAGACATAACATAACAAAAACGACCACATTTGATATATTTACTGGATGATCTTGAATAAAAGGGAAACATAACATACCCAAGGAAGGCCCGACCAAATCCGTAACAGATTGAAACGCCAGCTGTCGTAACTTGACCACTTTGTCACTCTTCCAATTAAAATCAGACAAAAAAATTGCGTTCCCTACCCCTCCTCCAATCTTATCCTCCTTACATCTCTCGATTAAAACTTCGACAACAATTCGAAGAAAGACCAAAACGCCCATTACATTGGACGCTCGAAAAATGGCCTCAGAAAGGTCATCTTTTTCATATTTTTTTCCTTCGGAAATCATATTCAAAATGAAAACGGAGCAAACAGTCGGTGGAGGTGGAGGAAAACAATCTTCATTTAGAGTACCAGAAACAGACAAAAGACGTCTAACCGCCACTGTTGAAGCCATGTCAGAAAGTATGTCTTTCAGAAATTTCAACACTTTCCTAAATTTTTTCTTTGCGGGACTTTTAGAAACTGTTAAGATCAAGGAGGCAGAAACCGAAATTAACGGCTCCAAAGCTCCCACTGCAAATTCTAAATTGCGAAAAAGACAAGAGCTTGTTTTTAGGGTTTGCCACAAAGCTTTTAAAGCAGTAATATCTGTAGAAAAAGAAGTCAAAAAAGAAGTCGAATCGGACATAGCATGAAATTTTACGGAGGTTTTCCACGAATGCAGTGACAACTCGCACCCGAATTTGAAAGTCTCTTCTGTTCCACCTTCTGAATTCCACACTAAATAAGAATAAGCGGACCAGAGTTCCCAGGGAGGATCCTGTCTTGCTCGTAAACATCGCTGACATGCAGCCCGTAATCTTTTACTGTCCACACTAATTGACGTTCCTGTATTTACTGAAGTTACTAAATTCACTGAATTCACTGAATTCACCGAATGCACTAAGTTAACCAATTCAATGGCAGCAATAACGGCTTTCAGATAGCCTCTGTCGGTAAATAATTCTCCAGTCTCGATAATATCCAGTCGGTCTTGAGGAGATACGACAAACTCTTCCTCCTGTTTTTTTTCCTGTACAAGTGGATGTCCTACATTTATGGCATCCCTATCATCATCTCCTTGGATAATACCTTCGGACAAAACGCTTAAACGGTCAGCAAGAGCTTTTGAAAACTTTTTAGGGTTTGATTCTAGGGTTTGTTTCAAAGGACCAAAAGGAAGCTCCTGAACAGCTCCAGAAAAAGCAGATTCTAGGAATTTTTGAGACCAGAGAGAAGGAGATTTTCCAGTACTTTGAAAAAGTCTCAAAGCCAGACGCCCTAAAAATTTAAGAGCGCGTTTAGTATCCAAAGGAGCTCCAGACTTCTCCACGGGTCCAGCCATTACTGCTTTCTGTTTCAGGGTTTACGGTGCAGTTTTATTCAAGCTATACTCTCTGCCTCCCTCTCCCTCTCTCTCTCTCTCTCTCTCGCCCTCACTCTCTCTCTCTCACACACACACGTGGAAGAAACTTTAGACCAGGGCCGTACTCGGACTCCGCTCTCCTTACCCTAGAGATAGAGGGTTTTCCTGAACCCTGGACTATTCTGTAGCCATTACGTCGTCTTGCTCTCAGGCTTTGCAGCCATTATGTCGCCTTGCTCTCAGGCTATGTTACGTGAACTGTTCTACAACACCGGATATTCTAATCAGTCACAGGCACAGTCATGCGCTGTAGTAAAGCGGGAGAAATTTCAAACTTAGGGTACGTCCCCATGTAATCGGTACTCTGATGAAGTATTTTGGACTGTAGCAATTCGCCGAACCTCGAATCGGCATCTTTCCAGACGCCTAAAAGGATTCCTATTGGTTGTAGAAAATGGCAGTTATAAATAATTAAATATAATCGAAAATGATTATTATGTATGTAGTTGCTGGGCTTGTGAAAACTTGCTGACCGTTGATGCAGTTAAGTTGTAAGCACGCAAAAGTGCATAATTTATTTTACGAAATTGCGATACAATGGTACGGCCTACAGACGTCCAGTACGGGAACTTCCAAAATGATATTTTATTTTTCCTTTCTTATTTTTACCTTTGTTTTAGGTCGTGTTGACGTTTTCAAATCAGGGCGGTCGATCGTAAAAAATTTCCCGGTCATTTGTAATTGTATTCATTAAGCATTTTATGAGACATTGAACTTTTCCGCAATATATGAATTCAATTGTTCAACTTCGATTTTTTAATAGTCTGCAAAATTTTGAAACCATCTTCAAGCCATTCAAACGTTGATTCAGATTCTTGACTCAAACGTTCGTAACCTTGTGATTCGTGTTTGGCAGTACTGTACTTAAAATCTAGTCCTTCGCCCTCAAATGTTTTGCTTTGTCAGTAGTTATAGTTAAACATGAATGCATTTTCCACATTCTCCATGGCTTCACACCTTTCAGTCAATGTCTCCTCTTGGCTTACTTGGTCTTCATATGCACATAGGAGTTTTGTTGATAATGCAAAGTGTAAGGAAATGGCCAGCTTTAAGCAGCTGACACCTCAACAGTCTTATCAACGGAAACGTGATTTTTTTCCTTATTCTTGTAGAGTAAGTCTAGGAATTAGTCATGCGTGTACAAGCGATAGTCAAAAGCTTGTAAATTGGAGCCTTTTGTCGAAAAAGGGAAGCAATGCACTGTTTTCTCGTTTGATACTTTTCCAATTATGCCCAAATGAGGTAAGGCACAGTCAATTCCTGCTTTAGAATGTCTGCCCTGAGTTCAGACATCTCACGAATCAGTTCAGGTAGCAACTAGTTCAGTTCACAGTCTTCACAAATTTAGAGTATCGATGCTATCATTGTCATGTCTCTGATGTTCCTTAAGTTCACTATTTTGGTAGGTTAAGTCCAGAGACTTGCATTTGGATACAAGCTGAATCTGCAATTCATATTGAAGCTTATGTCAATTTGTTTATAACGCAGGGCAGCCAGGACATATGGCTGATATTCCTGATGGAAAAGACTATCTATCTTGCCTTGGTCGTCGATTAACTTTGGTATGCATGGTTTCTTTTCTGACATCTGGAGTGGTCTCTGGCAATGCTGGAGTTTCATGGTAAGAACTATCAGTAGGAGCAATCAAATTACTTCAACTTTGCTGTCTTGAAACATAAGTCTGCGATGCCTTTTCGTCTCAGACCTTAGTGTCTCAATGCTCGGGTTTTGTCTTGTCACTACAAAACTTTTCTTTATGATTGTAACTCCTTGGACTAAATTAATATTTTTATGACTTATGTTGACATGTTGGTTAGTGTCCCAGGGCTGCAGAGGAAAATGCAAAAGTGAAGTACTTCACCAATCTCGATGATGCAAGAGAAGAAGGTGAACGGCGTCGTGAGGAAAAGGAACGCGAACAAGGACCCATCATTACATTGCCATCTGGTGTCAAGTATAGTCTCTCGAACTTTTAGGATCTTTCCTATTCGCTTGTATACTTTCTGGAATCTTTTGGCATGAAATAAACTCTTTTTTTGTTTCTTCGGCATCCCTTCTTTCTTTTCAACATTTTGTCAATGATCTCTCAATTTCCAGTCTTCCTCGAGTCTTCTTTTCCTTACTCTACTGATTACTCGGGTCATTACTGGTCAATGATATGAGCATTGTTTTGTGTAATGAAGCTGCTTGTTTATGCACGGAATAAGTGTACATGCTGTATTAATGCAAGGCCTGTGCAATAATGTTTTTTACCTCGTGTTGATCATTTTGACGGCATAGGTTTAGGGAGCTACGTACAGGAACAGGCAGGCAAGTGGAGCTTGGAGACATTGTCGCCATCAGTTATACTATTTATCGTCTTAATGGGTTAGTTTTCCATTGGGATATGTTTTTTGGCGCGTGCATTTCTTTGTGCAACTTGGGTTATGCTCTATCTGGCTGATGATTCCTACTTTGTCATGAGCTCAAATCTCTGAATGTTTTGTAACTTTTCATGTCTGCGATTTTTCAAGGGGAGTGATAGCAGCATGCAGGCAGACGTAGGAATGTAAGTTGCGAAAAACGTCTTTCACTGAATATAAGTTTTGCTACATCCTACTTTACATAATTTGCACGTTTCCTAAGGACTCTATGGACTTATGCAGAAAACCTCATTGCTTACGGAAGGCAGGGGAAAAAAATGGCACTGGTATGGCGCCTGCTCTTGCAGGTTATATGTTGACTCAGTCGGCTATGGCAATGAGGGGAAAGATGATGTGGGTGAAACCTTTACTTTCAAATTTGGTTCCACAAAGGTATTTTTCTTATGGACTAAATGTAGTTACAATGCGGTACAGGTTGTGCCTCTTTTGAATAGTCTTGCTTCCTTCTGTAGAGGACAACACAGGAAAATTTAAGTGTTGATTTACAAGCTTGGTTAGGAGCTGAGGGCCGTTGTTTCAATTTGCTAACCCGAGCGTGTTTCAGCATACATATATTTTTTGTTAGAATTGATATGGCCTGTTACATATTGAAGAATCATCTCCTTTTCAAAGTTAACTCTAATTCAGTTCCAAAAGACGTGGCTGTTTTTGAACCTTTGGAAGAACTGGCGTTAAGAAAAAACCAGTTAGTATTTTGTGTTCAGAGGACCAACAAGACCGGCCACCAAATTAGTGTTATGAAAGCTAATAACGATTCATGGTGCAGCTATGACTATAAAAGTTTGGAGGAATCCGGTTGATGAGTTTCTCATTTATACCACTTGGCTTTACAATGCAGATGCCACAGGGTGTAGAGATGAGTATGGAAGGTATGCGAGTGGGAGGGAAGAGACGAATCCTGGTTCGTCCTGAGCTTGGCTGGGCCACTCCGGATACACAGCCTTTTCCTACCTCTAGAGCAGCAACTCGCAGATTCGCCAACAGTGAACGCCAGCCTTTATTGTTTGAAATGGAGATTGTTAAGGCGAAGCCATCAAACTGAGTGTCTGTCAACACCACCTGGTTTTGCATTTGTTTTGTTTTTATTGTTAAAATTCACAGCTTTTTTTTGTTGATGTTGTTGTGCAAACTTTGAAGAAATAGTATGCAGATGTCGTTAGGAAAGTTAAGTTGAGTATGAAGATGATATACATCAGCATTATACGCGCCTGGCTTTTTTTTTATGAACTATGTTAATATTTTCTTCAGGAGAGGCTGGCTAGAAATGTCTGTTGATGACATGTTATATCTTTTTGTTTCCTTACTATGCTCTATGCTGGTCTGCAGCTTCTCTTTTCTGCAGCTGTTTTTTCTGATTGTATGTAATAACCTTTGTAAATGCTCTAAATCCCCCCAATGGACTTTTTAGGTTCAACGTCATATATGAAGCTTGGACGATTTGTCGGAGTAATAAGAGATTTCTATGCCTGATAGCACTAGCGTTTTCTCATCCCTGTATCTTCCGTGCTTGGACAAGTGGATTCCTCAGAATGATGTGGACATGAAAGGATTAGGGGGCTTTGAGGGGTATCTGGGCACTCTTCATGTTGACCAGCTTTCAATGAATTGTTCGTAATGCAGAACCACTGTATAGGATGACCTCCATATCAGCCTTCATTATTAGTAATGTATGGGCTTGGAGACATTCAGATACCAGAAAGCTATTTTGTTCTGGTCATATATGCCAATACATGTCGAGAAGGTTTCTCAAATGTGTTGTTAACTGACTTTGGAGGTCATCATACTTCTGCTATAAAGTTCACAGAACGGACAATGGCACAGTTTAAAAATATATACTACCAGTCTGCAGATTTGGCCCACATCGTGTCTATTAGCACTAAGGCCCTCTAATTAATGGTCCAACTACCTAACTGTGATTTTATTTTATTTTTTGAGAGGGGCCCTCTTTACAACATAGACGAAGTTCATATTTCCACTGTAAAACAAATGCCTCCTGAAACGAAAAAAATATGCCTGAGCCTCGCATACTGAACCGGATCATCCTCACGATCATCAACAAGTTTATAAGAAGGCAAATTGCAACTTGACAAGTAGAAAGCCAAAACTGTACAAGTATCTGCTGCAGCATGAAACAGAGATATGCCTATTAGCAAATCCCATATTCCATGAGCTAGTCCCAATAAAATATTCATAAAATCCAAACTTGCTGAAAGAGCCAGCTTTGCTCACTACCTGTTGGAGACATAAAATTTCATTTCATACTGTAGATGGCGTTCACCTCATTACAGCATCACTTGGACCATGAGAACTGTTCCAGGATGCTACCGGCAAGAATAGTTCATGCTATGCAGCTTTCTCATTGTTACCATCCTCACAAATATGATAAAACAAAACAAAAGAAAATGCGCAACTTCATGTGTCGCGTAAAATATGATATATGGCCGCGATTGGGGCTCTCAAGTCCTTTAAAAAACATAGTTTACACCGCTCAGTTCAAGAGTCGATATCTTTTACACATTCCACAAAGAGGCCAGCAGAAGCAAACAAGACAATTTTTGCATTGAATGATTCCCATGGGAGATACCCAGAAGCAAAAACGTTGAAGCAACAGTAAATGAAAAACAGTGCAGCCTCCAGACACAAAACAAGTCGCAAACACCATAAGATACCTGCCAGAAATCACACTTAAAAAGTTGTCACTGAAAATCATTTATCGATAAACAATGGAGTATTCCTATGCTATCATTGGGCATATGGTTTTAAAACCATAGCAATTTAATTAGTCCTACGAACACGTCATGGGAATAAACACATAATTCAAGCAGACCCTTGAAATATAAAAAGCTGAACAAACAAATAGACCAACCAAAATGCTTTACAACCTTGTTTGAATCCTTTGTAGCCATACTTGCCCTAATACATCACATATCAAACATCTTCTTGCCTTGGCAACAAGCCCTCTCTCTATTCACCTAACGCTTCCTTGTACAAAACTATATACATGAAAATTGCTTCCCTATACAACATGTTAAACATTGACAACTATTTTCCATACATGACATTAACACAGTCCACCATCAAATCTCCATAACCGCACAACCCATTACCCAAGAGCCATATTGCCATTGTTTCCCTTCCACCTTTTCCCATTTTACCGCATTATTCTTAGAAGTCCCCAAATCATACACTGCTACCTCCACAGGATTTGGTCCCTGATAGCCATGTCGCTTTCGAATCGCACGAGGGTGTTCATTTCCAATAAGAAATACTTTTTCTCCAATAACAACCAATTCTCGAGGATGTGTAACAGGCCCTGCCTTATCTGCACTCCATTCAGCCAAAGTTGACAAAATACCCTGATCTCTTAGACACACCTTATACTTGTAAGAAGGCCAGAGATTCTGGAGGACACAAACCCTATCTCCCGGAGCTGCGATTACTTTAGTAGGTCGATCAGGAAGCGGGGGACCGCTGATAGCCGTCCATTCTCGAAGATCTCGGTCATACGCTTCTGCTAAAGAAGAAGCATCTTCGGAAAGAATTGTAAATTTGTTGTCAAGAAGAAGCCCAAAATCTGGACCCCTTAATCGTTGAAGTTGAGTATCTGGTAACCGGAACCATCTATCTCTTTCAGGAATGTAAAATTCAGCATTTAGAGTTCTATCTCTAACATGACTATTTGAGTTGAAATATATACCTCCTGCAACATAAACCTTTCCATCCAAAACTCCGGATGCAAACAAAAAACGAGGAGAATGCATGTTCGATACTCGATTCCAGTCATTTAAACACAAATCATACCGGAAGACACTTCTCAAGCATCGATCATGACCATCTTGACGACGATCAAAACCACCGATAAGAAATAATCGGTTATCAACAGCAGCTAATCCAAAGCCATTGATGGCTTCATCTCGGTCAGCACCTTCCATCTGTGAGAAATTATGATTTAAAGGCTTCAAACTGTGCCATTTCCGTTCAACAGGTTCATATGCCAAAAGATGTAGGCTTCCAACTTTTACATCTTCTACAAGCATAAAGATACATGGTTGCAATAACCCTAATCTTCTGCGAGATTCTCGCAATTCTTTTCCTCTGACAAGATTCCGCCAAGTTTTACACACTTGTGCTAAGACAGAGTAGCAAGTTCCAGGAAGATACGATAAACAGTGTAAGGCTAAGTCAAACTTCAAACCAGGAATAATATCAGAATCTTCAACAGCAAAATTCGGAGAATAATCCCGGCCTCCCTTCATGATCTTTCGACTAATGACAAACTTCTTACAGGGGAAAAAAAAACTACACCCAAGCTCACATGTAAAGTTTTGGACATCGACTTCACACATAGGCTATCAGACCAAATTGGAGAACAATCAGAAATAAAATCAAGAATTGGAACAAATGCGCCTCATGACAGAGCGACGCCTGCTGGCAGTCTGGAATCTAGATTTGAACCACAGTACAGTTCTGTACTTTTGTACCAGGTGACGTACCCTTTAACAATAATCTGCTGTCGACGCAAAGATATGGAGTTCTCCGTGCGAGAAAGTGCAATCCATACGAGCCATGTGTGAACACGATTAAGCGTAGCTAATGTAGTTCAGTAATTCTAACACAGTTACACACAGTTCAATAGCAGCCACGTTAATTTGGAACTGCATCGGAATTAATTACACATATAAACTCCCCAGCAATAATCCTGGCCTGTGCCCATTTGTTAAAGACTTAGGGTATGGTTACATCAGACGAAAAGTGAGGTTTAATACAGAATTTTGTACTTGCCCGTACCATGACGTACTATATTTTCGTGAGTTTCTTGAAAACAACATTACAGAAAAGAAGATTACGATTCTCCAAGTATCCGGGAGAAGACGTTGACCGTCCGATAACATTTTGGTCTTCATCTGCGAAGCAATTGCTCCTTGCGCCTCTGTATTGGTGAACCCACCTCGCGGAGGTGGGTTCACCAATACAGAACCAAACAATTCACTACACCTGGACGATAGACACGTGCGTCGATGAAAAATGAAAATTTTCACACGCCCCCAAAGTCACTTGCCTTCGGACAAGGTGACCGTAAAATCTTTGCCGAAAAAAAAATACGGTTTTTTCCTGAAAGTCAGCAGAGTGAAGGAGATATTTGAGGTACATTGACGCGGAACACTTGAGAAGTACACGTACGAAGTAAGCAAGTACGGATTTGCATTCGAAAACGGTCGGTTTTCAAATCTTTGCGATTTTAGAGATTTGATCGTCGACTTACGTGGAACCACTAAAAAAAGAACACGTATGTAAAAATCTATTTACAGACGATACGTGATGTAACCGAGGCCTCTGTAATACAGAAATTTTGATGTCCGTACTATTACAGAGACCTCCTGATGTAACCATGCCCTTAAAGCAAGGGTTTTTTATTTTTTTTGTGTCGTTTTCTTCCAAAATTGAAACCTCCAAAGTGCAAACGAAGAAAAGCTTACACCGTACGAAAAATGTGTGAAAAAAACCATAGCATTTTCTACGTTATTTTACGTCATCTTTAAACTTTGATTGTACTCCAGTTTGGCGACCCACTGCCACGCCATTTGTCGACGTGTAAAATTGTCGCTAGTTTTGGCGACGTCTACAACAGTCGCAGGTTTTGTAAACGTATACAACTGTCACAAAATTAAAGTAAGGAAGAATCAAGTATTTTCGGACATTGGAACACTCTGAAAAATAGTACGGAAATCACTAATCCAAAGCTACATTTCAAAGTTTCGGTTACATGGGCACGCAGCTTAAGAATTAAATGTGATTTACTCTAATAGCGGTGGGCAGAGTAACGTACCGAAGAACCCTTTCCAGTTTGCCGTACTGTCTTGTTTACTGCAATCCGCAAATCTGCGAATGCCCTCCAGCTTCGCAAAAAGTTCGTACATATACTGCCTCGGAATCATCTGAAGGGTGTTATTCGTTGACGGCGCCATAGTAAGGAAGTCTCATAGCTGAACGGAACCACAAGGATTTCTCTAACCTATTGCAGGTAGCAAACTGTCCCTATTCATTTCTATGCATTTCTGCTGGCCGTCTCTCTTCATTTCATTTTACCTCCTGTACAGTTATTACTTGTGAAAAGCTGGTTATGTTTTGCTTTTTGCGGTCTCAAGAAACAAGAAATGAAGGTTTAGGAAGGAGGATCTCATCCTGGCATCATCGTGGGATGTTTTTTTTGTTGCGTTTGATGTGCGAATTCTGTAACGTGACTGTCCTGAATCATCGATTCAGGAATTGAGATTTTCAGTATTACCGAGTCCCTTTCTTGGGTTAATACAAACAATACCTGTCGCATGCATGGCAGCTCTCAATGGAGTTTTGTTTCAAAGGAGAAAAAAACATTAGTTTGTCCACAGCCATCACGCCAAATTCAGCAGTCTTTGCAATCAATGACCCTTGCATTGCCAGTAGAAACAGTCTGGTCCTTTTTTTTGACATTATGGCCAGCCATCTTTCACTCACTTCAAGCATGTCTATCATTATCGAGAACCTCTGGGTCTCTAATTGCATCATCAGATTCTTACTTCAAAGCATTCTTCTCCGTTTTGCAATTTTCCCCAGTCTTCCAGTACTGCCATCTTTCTTCTTGCCTTCCGCTTCATATTTGCAGCACACGGCAGTTCCACCATGGGAGAAACAGAAGAGAAACCCGTGGAGCTTCAGTCAACCGAAGAAAACCAGGCGGCTCAGGCAGAGTCAAAGGACACAGAAATGCAAAACGAGGAAACTCTTGACAATCAGTTCGCAGAAGATGCAGAGGTAGACGAAGATGTGTTTCTTCCTGAAGATGGAGGAACCGAGGATCCTCCTGAGGATGTGCTTGAGGAGGATGATAATGGGAAAGAGAGGCTTCTTGAGCTTGACGGAAAGCCGGAGGATGCTATTCCTGAAGAAGAAGTGGCAGGTGATGGGGATATGGACGAAGGGGATAATGCTTTGGTTGCAGAGGAGGCAGGAGATGAAGCTCCAGCAACAAATGGCAAGTCCTCTGTAACTGATCCAACTAAACGTCCCCCCCATGGGTCGGAAGTGTTCATCGGTGGTGTAACTCGGGAAACTACTGAAGACGACTTGAAAGAGCTTTGTTCGCCTATTGGTGAAATTTTTGAGGTAGTTTGTTAACTTTTATTGCCAGTCACCATCAAAGTACTAGCTTTGACTTACAATTCCTTAGAGCCGGACATGTGAAGGCTTGTTTTGCAAAGTTATGCACCTTTCCCACGTGGTTGATTGTTTTCTGGATGCAGGTCCGTATTCTTAAAGACAAAGAGACTGGAACTAACAAGGGCTTCGCATTTGTGACCTTTATGAATAAGGAGAATGCTGAGAAAGCAATTGCAACATTGACGAATTCTGAAATCAAGGTGAATGCTTCTTGGTAGAAGCTGAAATTGCACGAGCCATTATAAAAATGTGTCAGATACATCCGGCAAGTGCTTTGTTTGTGCCTAGCTTTGCTTCTCAGCTCCATCCATGAAAATGTTGATAATATTTATGGACCAGGTTGTATAAATCTGCAGGGGAAAAAAGTCCGAGTATCGCACTCACAACCAAAGAACCGTCTATTTGTTGGCAATATTCCAAAGGCTTGGGACAAAGACGAGCTTGAGAAAGCTCTGAGTCGGGAAGGACCGGGCATCATTGGTATTGAATTGTTGAAGGTAAGCATTGACCTCTTGCAAGCAAGAAATCTTGCTTGTTGGTTCAAGCATTGGGAAGTTCTGCACATTGTGACCACATCATGAAGTCCAGCCTTGGCATTTAGCTGGTGACACCCCCTTCCCCCCCCCTTTTGCTGCATCACTTTGTTTTTTACTTGGCCAATCATGATAAACGGTTGCCATCATGTGAATTGCACGAATTGCATAATATGCAACATTGTACTTCCGTAGACCATTTCCTGAAATGAATACAAGCAACACTGGATAAGTGTCAGGCAAAAGGATAATCTGCTGTACCGGCTCTTCCAATTCTCTTCTGTCTTTATGTTGTAGAGCCAAAGGATTTAAGCAAGATTGACTAAAAACAGGCTGGATGCTTGGAGTTAGCTCGGATCTAGTATCTCAATACCCAGTATCTATTATAATAACGACGTGAAACCTTATTGATATCTCGTGTATGCTTTCAAGGTACTGAAAGAACACATTATGGGGTGTGTCAACTGCAAGGATTTTACGTGCCCCAAGCTTATATTTGGACAAACTGCGTGTGGGTTCACAGGACCCTAAGGCTCCAACTAGAAATCGCGGTTTTGCTTTTGTGGAGTACTATAATCATGCGTGTTCTGAGCAAGCCAGGCGAAACCTGAGCAAACCACATTTCAGGCTCGGAACCAACCAGCCTACAATCAGCTGGGCTGATCCCCGTCCAGAGCCAGATGCTGCAGCCATGTCCACGGTAAGTTAAATTTTTCTGTTCACTTTTTGGTTGAAGAATTTAAATTCACATAGAAAATCGGTATTTTTCATACTGGTATGTTATGGTGGGAGTAGCACATAGCTTCAGTCGTGCAGGGTGCTGTTTTCTGAGCAAAAATATAGAAGTATTAGTGTAGTCCACCTTCCAATGCTGTAAGAAATAATATATAAATGTTTGCTATTAACGTTAATAGCACTAAATTGGTCGTGGGTTTTTTGACCAAGAAGCAGCGTGCTAATATCAAAAACTATCAGAGTGGTCAGAAGTACCCCACATCTTCAAGCCCCAAATTACTATTGTTGACATTAAATTCTTATTAGCACTAATACTGCCCTAACTCTAATAGCGATGAAAGGTGTAGTTACTTTGACGCAGCATGGGTACAGTTCAAGTGTGCAGCGTAGTTCTTTCAATCAAATGCATCATTTCTTTCCTCCTTTACTTATAGGAATGGGTGTACGGTTACTCAGGTGAAAGTTGTATATGTGAAAGGAATTCCTGAGGGCGTAACAGAAGAGCAGCTGACAGAACTTTTCAACAAGCATGGTACTGTCACGCGTGTCATGCTGCCAGTTCCTAAGCCAGGGCAGCCTAAGCGTGATTATGGATTTGTCCATTTTGCGGAACGTGGCCACGCAATGAAGGCAGTTGCCGGAGATGAGAAATATGTGTTAAACGGTGAGTCATGGTTGCAATACAAATTTGTATCTTTTTCTCACGAATGTGAAGTAAGCGATAGTTAAAGCTCCAAGGTGGTCAAAGGAAGTCGAAATGATATGTAAGGCGCATCCTTGGAATTTGCAGTGTTTAAGGCTGACTGATATTGTTCTGGATCGACTATATGCAGGAAAAACTTTGGACGTTTCTCTTGCCAAGCCACCTGTAGAGAAACGAATCACTCCCCAAGAGCAATACCCCTCTCCTCATAGGAGCACACCTGTTCTTCAGCCATATCCACAGCGGGGGAGTGGAGGAGCTTCAAGAAGCTACACTTATGCTGCAGGGAATCCCAGCTATGGAGGATATGGGCAATCCAGGGGAATTCACGAAAGAGTGAGTTATTGAAGTTGCGGGTCTGAGGGAGACAGGCAAAATCTGACTGTGGCCCTCTATTTGTTTTAATTTTATTAACTTAGTTGTGTCGCTGGATTATTTTTTTGTTGGTGATGTCTGTGGAAGGAATACAAATTGATATTTGTGATGTTAGTCTTTATCAAGATTGTCAAAGGCTCGATATTAAGAGTTATCATTTTGCTGAAAATTATTGATATTGCAACTGTTGTTAGAAGCCAAGTATTGCGTACTATAATAGTATGTTTTGTACATGTACCGATTGTACCGTGTTCAAAACATGAAAATTGACCTGTCTTCAATCATGTCTTTAATCATTTGCCGACAGGCATTCATTGTTTCCGTAGCATAAAGCTGATTGATATGTATCATTTGTACAGTAAAATAACATTTTTTTGCCGACCTCCTCCAAGTTATACATTTGAAACTTTCTGACATATATTGTGGTTTTCCTAATCGGAAGAATAAAACCATGTACTTAAGTTTATCATTTTCACAATTTCATCGGCAAATAGTCGTGTTTTTTTTATTTCGACATATTGTGTACATAAACCAAATGGTGAGAGCCTTCAAAATATCAATTATCAAACAAAAACTTCTTTGGTAAATGGCATAACTTTTTTTAATTGCCAGAAAACCATCTCAGACGGTGTTTGCCGTCCAGTTTTTTCATCTCCCGGTCAGACGAGGCACTAAAAATTCAGCTGCTACATATTTAAGTACCTATATCCAGGTTGTAGTTTTCCAGTGACTTGGTAGGCTTTGATCTTGCGACAAATATAACAAGAAGTTCCATATATCTGCGTGCATGTCAAATTCTACTGTCCCGTCTATTCCAGGATGTAAAAATGAAGGAAATTTGTTGGGGCTGATCTGGCAGCAGGGAGGAGCAGCGGCACCTGCTCCAGTGGTTTATGGGAGGGGCCCAGCACCTGCTGGCATGACAATGGTACCAATGATGCTGCCAGACGGTCGAGTAGGCTATGTATTGTGAGTGTCTTTGTCCCACTTTCTCCTGGCCATGTTTTTTCTTGTCCACAGGTAGGGTAAGAGGTTTTGGTATGCCTTGTTCAAACGAAATGCTAATGACTGAGGAGAAACATGATTGGAGTCAGGGCATTTCATGTACCTGGAGAGGAAAATGTATTGGACACTGGTTGACAGTAAAAAGGCTTTAGTTGCAAGCTGTCAGACCATGATGGAACCTCAGAGCCATCTTATTTAGGCAAAGAATCCTCATAAGATGGAGATTATACATGTTTGTTGTAGTCCATGCCATCATCGATCTGCAGCCTTTGAATCACCTTTTAGTTGTTATAGTAGTTGTGTATCATTAATTTTTGACCAGTTTTTTGTTTTTTGCAAAAAGCAGAGTTGAAAAGGAATGATCATTTTGTCTTGATTTTCCTGGCAATTTTTTTTTCTGTATATCATGTGTAGTACGCATGCTTTGTTCTCTGTAAGTCCGTACTTTTGTGTCAAATAGTGAACCGGGCAAATCTTTCCCTTGCCTTCTATGTATAGATGGGCAGGCTCCAATCAGACTAGTTTTTGAGATGACTTGTTGAGGATTTTTGAGTGATCTTCTGCCGGTGATGTCTATGATTAGGGCTTTTTATGGTTTATAGGATCCTATCTTCTTGGATTGACTTGTATTCTCGATGTTGGATTGGTTCAAACAGTCAACCACCTCGTGGAGGAGGGTCGAGTGGATTGGCCCCACCACCCTACAGGGAGGGAGTTCGGAGCAGATTAGGCGGTCCTGCACCCTTCCAACAGAGCAGTGACCCGACCCGACGTTATCGTCCGTATTAGTTTCAGCTTGTGTCAGCTGAAGGTTACAGTCAGTCAGCAGTTAGTGTTCTCATGCAGTTAGGATTTGAAGTTTATATGTACTTGGAAATGAAGGCTAGCACTTACTGTTGGATACTGCAAGCATTGAGAATGGCTCAAAAGTAGAGAGATTGTGCACTAATATGCCCAGTCTATGGGACAAGTCGACTCTGTTAATTTTAGTTAAAGAAGTTTACATGACACGGTCATCTTAATCTCTAGTTTGTTTACGTAGTAGGGCTTTGTACTGCATTAGTTGGTAAAATATACAAGACCCAAAAATCTTCTACCAGTCTGTTTGCTTTGGTTGTACCGTGCCGATTCACTATACAATTATAATGGTGTTCACCCTGTAATTTGTCCCTATTACTTTTTTTAAAAATAATTGTTTCATGGGTACAAATGTGTGTGGTTCGACCAAATAGAATATCCATTGTGCATATTTGTTTACCCTTGGAACCCAAGATGGAAAAGTGCCTTCTGATGGCTGGGTGTCCAAAGGCTGGGGGGTCGCAGTACATCATAAACTAGTGGTGGAGTGGCGTTAGTAAGAGAGGAGTGTAAGAGTGGAGTTTATGTTTATGTCTGTGGGTAGAGTTGCTAGCTTGTTAGGTTGAGTGGACAGTATGAAAAAATTGAGTTCAGCCTTGGAAAGTGTGACATGGAGTGGACAGATGTGGTGAGGACTGCCATGGTTTTGTGTTGTGTGGGGTTGTTGGTGAAGGTGAGAGTAAGGTTTGACGTTTTTGAGGGACAATTCAAAACGGATTTCATTATTCTCGTGTAAAGGTGAAGAAGACCTTTTACTATGTCGGTTAAATTTGTTATTTCTTGTTGGGTTAGATAACAAGTAGCGATATACTTTGGAGACTAGATTTTAACTTTCTAATTTATACAACCTCACAGGATAGATTAAAAAGCACGATGGTAAACCATCTGAGTCTGGGGGTACAAAAGGGGTGGCATGGCCAAAACTGAAAAACTACAAGCAGAAAACAAAGCAACGTGAACACATAAAAATGGCAAGTAGAAAAAAAGCACCCAAACTCAAAATGAGAAGCACATCAACTCACTAAACCAAAACTACAACCCTAACCCCAACTCAATTAAATATCTACGAAAAGCAACCCCGTAAGTCCCCCCAGCCGGGGGAGCACGTTGAGGGAGTTCCGGAACACGTCGACGATCCATAACCGCAATAGTTGATCGAAGAAGAATAGAAGCCTGCACTCGCTGTAAAGTCACAGATAACTGCTGACGATAAAAAGAAGTAAGGACCAAAGGAAGAGGGCTCCTAGGTCCTCGTCACTCGAAAGCACGTCGAGCACAAGTACGGAGAAACTCATCCAACGCAACACCCAAACAACCAAAGATATCGACCGCCATCGGAATAAAGACATCCATAGGGTCCCGGTGGGCATAATCACGCTCCTACACCTTAGCAGCATCACGAGCCGCCACCCCAACATGTCGAGCCGCCTGACCAACGACTGTTGCCGAAGTAGAGTTCGCCAAAACAATATCACCAAAAATGCGACGAGCACCATCGAGAAAAACAAGATCGATCCGGCTTGAGGGAATAATATGAGAAACCTCCCAACACGCAGAAAAGCCCCCCTCCAAAGCGATAGTCGCAACAGCGTCGTGAATAGTGTCGTGCGCCTGGATCAATTCTAGCAAATGGACACCATCGGGCCCCAAGACACGACCACAAGCGCAAACTAGAGAGCCAAGTAAAGGATGATGGGGGAGGCCCAGGCGAAACGGGAGGGCGGTGGTGAACTGAGCAGGAGAGAATCGAAGAGAGGACAAAATAGGTGTAGCGAATAGCCAAGACACAGAACCAGGTCCACCACAAGAGAAAAGACGGGCACGCGAAGAATCAGAGGGAAGCGCCTCGAGAAGCTTGGATTTAATGGCGGCGACAACTGGATCGGAAATCAATTCCTGGACACGCTCAACGAATTTCGTAACAAGGGTGGAAAGAATCGGCACAATTCTAATTTATAGGTTAATGCTCGAATTCCTTGGTCTTCCAGCCAATATCACTTCTATTGGCTAGGCAATGACGCGATTTTGTCTTACATTTCTTACCTTTAGATTCTGCAAAATATTGGACGTTGAATTGCAGCTAACCTTAAATTCCTTTCCCAAGTCCCTATTACTGCATTCGAATTCCTTGATCTTATCGAAAATATCATTTCAATGCCCATGCAATGATGCAATTTTGGAATCTCTTAGGAATCTGTATCTTTCTCTTTTGAAGTTTGGGAACTAATTCCGTCTTCAAAATCCTAGCCTATTTCTTTCCGAAAGTCTGTGCTTCAAATTTTGTGGTTCTAACCTCAAATTTTTTCCCCGGGTACCAACATGCAAAATTTCCCTTTCCTAAAAACCTAATTTAATGCAAAGAGGTGATTCTCTGGTCTGATTCTGGGATCCGTTTGTAGTTCAAATTTTAATTTTGTTCTCAAAAACTCAAATATTCCAGCCGGCAGAGTAATTTTTTCTCAGAACTGCAGTTTCCTACAAAGTCGATTTTACGATTCCAAGTTTTCCCTTTTGCGTTCTGAAGATCACGTCTTTTTCCTTTTCTTCTTTTGTTTGGAACCCTCCAGCTTAGTTTCCTTACAGAATGTAGCAGCACCACCATTCATTGTGTTCCACACTCATTAGAGTGAGTAGGTTTGGCATTGTTGTACCAATGTTTTCTTTATCTCCTCTCTCCTCTCTCCCTCTCCCTCTCCCTCTCCCTCTCCTTCTCCCTCTCCTCCATCACTTTTGGGAAAGGGGTAGGAATGAACCGTTATTGTGGAGGGCTTCAATATTCCTCCTTAGGCAATTGTCATCGTCGTAGTTGCAACACCAAACAGAATTGCTGAACTTCCATTATGTCTTATGTCGCCTGTAGCTAGTTATTCTTTCTATTAAACTATTTTACAAAGAAGGAACTGAAAGGTGGAATCGTCTGACTCTTACAAATCAGGTCAGCCCGAAAGGGGCAAATTAAAAGAACTAATTTTGGTATAAAAGGAGACATTTTCAGAGCTCTCTATTTTGAGTACGGATAATCTAGTTAACGGTTAAACGTGAAATGGGCAAAAAACTGAATCTGAAAACCGTGGCGGAAAGTTTTAGTAGGAGATTGATGATCTGGCCAGTCATAGCCCATTTATTATATTTCACTCCTTCGCGGATCCTTCTTTTACGGCATTGGCCATCACGCCAAAGTCCAAATGGTTGCAAAATGACACAAAACAACAACACCTGTGTTTCTTGGAGAACAAAAGTGAGCAAGAGCATACACGACAACGATGAAATAAAATAATAAAAAAAAGTAAGGAAATAAAAAAATAACAAAAAAAACATACTCTGCGATTCCGACAAAGTCTGCAGTTCCCACTTAAACTATTCAAAAAAACAAAAAACATGCATACTTTGTGCTTCCTACGTTCTCTGCAGTTCCTACAATAGCCTGTAGTTCCAATTTCCTACTTGGTTTAGTGTGTAGTGGTATACGAAACTAACATCTCAAATCCTGCCAGAACATCTTATTTTTATGTATGTATTTTAACTACATAATCTCTCCTGTTGAAAAGTTAATTCAAATTCGCAAGCATAGAGCAAGGAAAAAAATTAGAAAGCACAGAGCAGCAACTCTATGAGCATGAGAAGCATTTCATACTTACAATCATGTGTATGATTCCCCTTTCAAATGCTCAAAGACCATTCAATTACGGATGGTCAAAACAAATCTTACACTGAAATTTGTCCGTTAAATTTGCTTAAGGAAACAATAAATACAAATAGAATTTAAGCTTTAGAGAGTCTACACCTCATTTACACAAATAAGCCGATTTTAAATCAGTTTCCAGCAGCATGATTCTGAAAACTTTGTGCCACATTTTCCTTCATCTACTTCGGTTTTCTTTTCACGACAAATTAATAAACTAAGGAAATAAAGGGAGCACAAAAAAGTGACATTAATCTGCACAACAAAATCACCTCTACTTTTTGCTTTCTAAGATACTGTACATCGAGCATCAAAAAGGACTATGCACAAAACAATCTAAATATACACTGACAAACGGATTCACATTTTTGGAACGATATTAACTTCTGAATTTTAGTACCACACTGATCTTTTAATTTTCTCCTATTTTGTTCTTTTCCTGTTCAAGATGTTGCCACGAGAGACTGTGCTTTTGCGAGTCCAAGTGTTTTGCAGCGACTCGCGAATTCAATAGCCTGATTTCGACTTTCCGGGTGGTCTAAAAACACACCCATTTCTGAAACTGGATCCCATTTTGGCCATCCTTCTCCATTGACCCAACTGGGTTCCTTGTTAGAAGCCAAGGATGCCCATGCATTTGTCACAAGTTGAGCGAGCTTGACTTCATCCTGTCAAACATCACAGAAAAGGAAATAACACATGATCAGTTCCAAGACATAGACATAGTTAAAAACCTGAAAGAGTGACTTCATTCCCTGTTCAGTTTTTTCCCGACTTGATAAAAGGGGAACTAAAGTGTTTGTAAGGTTGTTGGACGAATGGAGTTCTTACCTTAGGAAAATCACAAGTTCCGTTAGGAGGAAAAATGTTAGTCGTGATTCCACCAGTGTACATAAGCTCAGAAGCATGTGTTGGTCCATAATATGCATCACCCGGAGGACATGATGGAATTGCTCCCGATTGGTAAAGAAATAGTGGTGCTTTAGTTGTTGCATTCATTGCATGTAGTCGATTGTAGACAGGGCAGGCGAAGAAGAGGTCGGTCCAAAGGTCGGTTAGGCGAGCCTTTTGGGGCTGGAAAAGGCCTGACCACGAAAAAAGAAGAAAAAATAATAAATAACACGGACAATGAATTGTGTGAGAGAGAAAGGGAGAGGGAGGGGGAGGGAGAGGGAGAGGGAGAGTGAGAGGGAGGGATCAGGAATCAGGATTGTCGCTAATTAAAGTGTAGTGCTCGAGAGGAAAATGGCAAAAGCAAAAGCAATTCTTACTTGCGTAGTTTTTCTCGGGGTACATTTCGAGAATAGGTGTTACATCAGACCCAGGATAGACTTCCTCAATGAGGTCATTAAGACTCTGTGACGTGACCTCCAACCCGCTGAGAATATACAAAAGTTCGATGAATTCCCGACCGTCAGCAGTCGTCACACCCGCCATGTAAGGAACTGCAATAAACATAAAGGAATAGACAACACTGTTAATCAGCTTGAGTCAATGAGCGTGATGCTTTGTGAGAGAAAAGGATAAGTCTCTATGTAAGAGTGTAAGGGGGGAACAGGAGCGACAGAGGATTGTAATTGTAACAATATGGGCAACAAAGATCAGAAGAGGAAACAAGAGATGGACGAGAGACAGGAAAGAGGAGAGAGAGGGAGGGAGAGAGTGGGAAAGAGAGAGGGAGAGAGAGAAGGAGAGGAAGAAGAGGGAGACGGAGAATGAACGAACACTTAGCTCACTCACCTTGGTTATACTGTCCAGTTAACAATGCGTCGTTGAGTTGTAAAGGCACGACTACGCCATCAACAACATGATGGAAATATGGGTTCCAATCTTCCTGATCGCACATTAAAATTTCTCGAGGTCTCGCTTCTCCGAGAGTTCTCGAAAGGTTCATTAAAGTGTCCCATGGGAGACTTCGAAGGCACGCCACCTCAGCCGCGGGCTCCGAAGGTTGTGAGCATCCAGCCTCAATAATAAAATTATTGGAGACGTTGTAAGCCTGTAAAAAGGGAAAGACGTAGACAAAAAATTATAGACTACATGACGAGTTTTTAAGCAAATGTCTATGAGAGGGGGATGGAGAGTTATGGGAGGGAGGTGTGTGAGGGAGATAGTGAAGGGTAGGCTTGAACTCGAAGGATGTCAACTTTTGCTTGCAGTGATTAAGCATGAATGGGGAGTGAGAGAGGTGAGAGTGAGAAGGAAGACGTATTGATAGGCAGAGGGAGTTGAGCGGGAAGGATAGCTACAGCTAAAGGATGTCGCTTGCAGGATATTAATAACTGAAGAGATGGGAGTTGGAGTGTGAGAGGAGTGGGAGGGAGATGGAGGAAGAAGACCCCGGCTAACTCATTTAGTTCCGGTCCGTCAGCCATATGGAATTGGCAGGTCGTGAGGCATGGGAGGGAAGAGAGAGGAATCAAAGAAAAGTGGGAGGAGTGGAGGGAATGGCAGAGAGAGAAGAAAAGGAGAGGTCAATGATGGAGAAACTCAAACATATATGGTCCCAAGGATTTTTACGGTCTGCTTTGGGGAAATGTACCTGATCAAGTGTAATAAAGTGGCTACAGGGAGGACTTTGAGCAATGGCTGCTGAGAAAAGTCCAGCCGAACCGGGAAGTACCATGTGGTAGTCTACCTTTTGAGCCCCTGTAGCAAAGAAATTTTATGAATGAGTAAACTGATAAATTGCAAAGTAGCCATCACAGGCATTCTTTTTGATAGGTGAGCACAACATTTTTAAGTCGGTATAAGTAATACAAATAGTTATATACAATCGAGTGAAGTTATAACAATCACAAAAATTTGCGCTGAAAATTTATGAACTGCGACAAGAAAAAAATTGTTACCTGCGGAATTTCCGTTGATCATAACACGTGATGGGTCTCCTCCAAAATATGAAATGTGATCTTGAATCCACTGCAAAGCAAGCTGCTGATCCAAGAGGCCTGTCACCAAAAAACCACCTCCCCTCGTATGTTTTAGAAAAAGGGTCTATTAGAGATGGACCGAGAGGAAACGGAAAAAGGCGACATGTCACCAAAAATCCTTTCGGCGTCTGGATATTTTAAAGAGCGATTACTTATACGGTTTCTTCATGTTGTTATTTATGAAATGCAACACAAGCAAAAGAGAGAGAGGGAAAGGGAGAGGTTGGAAGAAAATTCTAGAAAACATACCCCAGTTACCGGTTGTACCAGACTCCGCAAATGTTTCCCGATGTGCCAAGAAACCAAACACGGCCGCACGGAACTGCCACAAATCATGTGGAAATAAGAAAACCACCTTTAGCAATCAACCAAATAAAAAATAACTCCCCGTCACACCTGTCACATTTCAAGAAAAGGCAGTAAACTGAATCACAGCTCCTTACCTGTATATTTACTTGGATGATTCCTGTCTTTCTGACGAAATTGCATCCATCAATATTGGGATCTGAAGCGGAACATTCCGTCACTGCACCTCCATGGATATACACTCGTACCGCCAATTTTGTCTTATGAGGTATAGCAGTCGGTGGGACCCACACATTGAGAATAAGACAATCCTGTATAACAAAAAGGAACCACATTTTCACAAAACTAATAATCCGTTATTCAAGTGAGGAACATTTCCTGATTTCAGGATATATTTTTCACGTTGTTCAAAATCCTCGGTCAATTTAGACCAAAGCGAGTATAAGTTCCGCCTTTTTAAAAACACTCGATGTCCACTTTTCCCTCTCCCTCTCACTCTCCCTCTCCCTCTCCTACTGACTCTGACTCTCCCTCTCCTCTCCCTCTCCCTCTCCCTCTCCCTCTCCTAAATTTTGCAGCCTATACTTGCAATTTGAATGCTTAAATTAGCGCTCGAATTTTTTCAACATTAACTTTGACAACATTAAAACAAAGCTGAAAATTAGAAAACCCATTTTTGAATAAACTTAAATGCATCAATTTTATAACCTCTCAGCATCAAATATTCCACAACAATGAAACCCTAATTTCCAGTTTAACACTGACCTCCGACGACAAGGTGAGAATACGATCTCCCATGTGTCCGCAAATGCTGCCACATGGTGCTCCTGCTGACGTGGCATCCAATGCGGGGGAAGGATATGATTGGTTGTAAATCGACGGTCGCAAAAAACGTTTTTCCGCCAGCATAGGCTCGGCGTACGGAATTCCCATAAACTTGGTAACTTCCGGAACCGTGTCGCATGCGGAGCCCTGGACGGTGCCAAGTGGCAGGCTGACAAGGCGTGACGTCACAATACGGCCAGAAGCGCCACGTGCCGCCCGCGTAATCCGCGAAATGGGCGTGGATTGGACACGTGGCACGAGGAGAATGAGGGAAATCGCAATAATGAAAGGGAGCATGGGGGATTTGAAACGTGGCACAGATTTAAAAGGACGTACGGATGAAAAGGAGGAAGTCAAAAGGAGAGGGAGAGCGAGGAGTGCGAAAAAAATGGAGAGGAGAGAGGAGAGGAGGGAGGTGGAGGGCGGACTTGGTCCAGGTTTTGCTCTGACTTTGGTTCGGGATTTTGATCCGGACCTGTTGGCGGACCTGTTGCGGGACCTGGTTCGGGGAAGAAGGTCCCTGGAAACTTTGTGAGCCATAGCTTTTAGGCTTTCCTTGCTTCTCGCTGCTTCTTCCTTTCTCTCTCTCTCTCTCTCTCTCTCTCTCTCTCTCTCTCTCTCTCTCTCTCTCTCCAGCACTCTGTTTCGCGTCTGAGGTAACAATTGAGCAGGGTACTGTAGTTTGTCGCGATGCAGTGAGCTGACGCGGGAATTCGGATGCATAATGAAGGGAATGACGCACTATATATGGGAATGCGAGGCTGCGTCCGTACGTGTGGTTCAGAAAATTGCGGGGGTGCACGGACCGACAATAGGGTACGGTCGGTTTCGGGCGTGAAGGCGGTCCAATCACGAACGAGGTTGAGCAAGAGCGAAGTGTACTTTATTGCGAGGCTTCGACACTATTTGAGGGATCCTGTCGCATGCGCACGGTTTCGTTGCGCGCTAGCGCCGAGGGCGAATCTCCATGGAAGTAAAACCTGCAGATTACGGGTCGACAAGTGTCCATGAGACCAATTGGAGCTGACATGGCAAAACGTGGCAAACCACGAAGACTGTTTTACGAAATTCATTCTATGCACCTGTAATTTTGGAGTGTCCTTTATTTTTTCGTACTGTATCAAAACATTTGCACGCTTTTCGAGTAGACGCTTTGGCAGCTTGGATCGCGGCCGTCCTTCGGGTCGCTATTACAATGCGTAAATCTCGGTCAAAGTTCAGCGCTTCCATGTAACTTGCAGAATCTGTTGGCGCCTCAATGTGGCCCGTGCGAATTACGACACGTGTGCAATCTGTAGAGAGTCGCAATCTCGCGCTTACCCGCTCATAGTTATTAGAGTAGAAGAAAAATAAGTGTAAAGGCTAATTTGGTTTTATCACCACAAATTTTTGTATAGTTGTTGAAATAAAAAATCCATTCACATTTTGGCCACTTAGCGCCAATTTGTGCGTCTTTTGTGGCTTGTACGTTGACATGTTATCAACATTATTTCAGGCGGGAATGTCATATCCTAGCCATAGTTCAAAAGTAGGCGTTTTTATGCTAGGCCTTTGGTAGGCGCACAAAACTTGACACAAAACTCGCGCAGAGTAGGCATACTGTATGTGTGTGCGTTGTGCACACTCTTGTACGAACGTACGAAACTGACGTATCATCATAGTACATAGCACGCCGCCGGACGAATTATTTTAGCGAACTGACACGGCGTAGGATGACATTCCGCGGGAAAAAAAACCCGGAAAAAAAAAAAACGCGGACGTAAGTCCTATTGTAAGTTGTGTTAACGACCGTCCAATCGTCCAAATCTGACGGTTTGAATAAAAAATACCTCAAAACTCACGGAAAAAAAAAAAATTGTCCGAATGTTTTTCAAAATTTAGACATGTCGTTTAATTCTCTATCGATCGATGTGCAACTCAACCCTGTTACAATTATTCTTCATTTTGGGACCAATACAATATGGGTCTTATGGTCATATTCATAGTTGTTCATAGCGTTTAGTGCGAACGATTCAATCGCGACGAATTATAGGTAACGAACGCATTGAACGTTTTGAACAAATCGTTAAAAATCGTTAATGAATTTTCATCCGTACAATTTCGTACATGTAAAACAAACAAAAAATTACATATAACGCAGTTTGTAAGGTTTTTGTCAATTATTATTTAAATATATGTCACACACTTCATGTGCATCCAACCTCCTTTATCAACTGGTAGCGGGTTAAGTGAAAATCATAGTTTCGAAAATATTGCAGTTTCATGTTCAAATGTTGTATAGGGAAACATTTTGTTAAAGTCTGTCTATCTGATCTGACTGACACCCATGGTAGATTATAGGGAGGCGGCTTCCTTGCGGTTTCGTTTTCAACATTCCATGGCGGCTTCTTTCAAAAAAAAAATGAAGAAGACGCCCGTACATTTTTCAAACTTAATGCGCGAAAATAGTGTGACATTTCAACGCCTCTTTTCGAAAATGTCCGTACATTTTTGATGAAATGACGTACATGTTCCGTGATATTTTTGTTCAGTTCACTGGACAGAAAGTAATTATAACTGCGACGTATCTTTTAATTATAATTCCGTACGTTTCCGTAAATGAACGTACATTTTACGGAAACTATTGTACTTTCCCGTAAACTGCCCGTTCAGTTTGCCGGACAGAAAGTACATTGCTTTTTTTGCGATTTTTTCAAAAGTCACGAATTATACGTTTCAATCGCAAAAATTGAAAAAATCGCACGATTTGAACAACTATGGTCATATTACATGTTTTCCTCCCTCTCAACCTTTAGCTGATTTTATCTCCTTTTCCCTCTCTCGATCTCTCAATCCCTCTCCCTCGTCCTCTCCCTCTCCTACAATGTGCATGGATTTGTTGAAAGATGCCAACTGGACCAGGTAAGCCTGTTCACTGAAAAAGGTCTTGACAGGGTACGGTATATCATTAAGGTGCGAGCACTGTATATAGTGACCAATCGATTAAAACAGGTGATAGGGCTTGTTGTATATGTTGTTTAATAATACTCATAATTTGTTATGGGATTATTCTACACTCAATACTGGATATTGAAGAAGGTACCTGCCTGCCTACCTGCCTGCCTGGTGCCTGTTATGAAGGTACGTGTGAATAAAAGCACAGAAAAATAGCTTACTGCTATACAATGATGAACATAGTGCGTAAAATTTGTCAAGATAAGTTTCAAGATTTTTTGGTGTTTATGCATTTCTTTTAGGTTTTCAAGGATTATTAGCTGTTTAACGATTTGGGCTGTACGTTAATTTTTTAAGAAATTTTGGCGTTTTTGCATATCGTTTAGGTTCTTGAGGATAATTAGCTGTTTAAGGATTTGGGCTGGTCGGTTCAGCGGTTCAGAATTTTCAAACCGTGTAGTTCACACAAATTACAAAGGACAAATATTTACGCTCATTTTAGTCCTCCCTTCACCTCACACGTGTACCTACTATGGCTTTCAATCAGTGCATTGCCTCTTAATAAACTAAACCAAAGAAAAGAACTACAGCAGCCCAATTTTCTGAACTGAGAACATTGTCTAGGAAAATAATCGAAGATCTATGGCAAAAGTAATAACACGTGGACAATTAAGTCTTCAAAGAACCCTTTCTAACACACACATATATTTTTAGTCGTTCAAACTAATTATGGTTAACAGAGCAAATTTTTCGTTCTGCATGAGAAATTGGATGGTTGCCAGTTACACTGACAAAACACTGACAAAAACACAGAGATGATTTTCGTGGAACTATTTACAGTCCTCATTGGGCATAAATTCTATTCGTAATTTTTTTAACTGCCAGCATAAACTATCCGTTACAGGCTGCAAAGCACTTTATTTGTACAACCAGCAAAACTATTTAGTAAACTTCCGTTTTGTAGATCCATCTTTTTCAATACTCTAATCACCCTTTTTTTCTATCCCTACAGACAAACATCCAAAATGCATATGGATGGGACAACCTAAACTTGAACTCCATCAGAGACATATGTGCTTATCAATTAATAAAACAAATAAACCTAAAGAATAAGCCCAAGCATTATAATCTTGAGCAGTTCATCACATTGAGAAAGAATGGGAAGCCTCAGAGGACCAAAAATAAACTAAATCTCATAGTTTTCTATAGTTGGCGGCAGTCGTCGAGCTGGAGGAGAAGGTTCTCCATCGCTGTCTGCAAGTCTTCGTCGAGGTAGCATAAGAGTTTTCAAACTCTTAATTTTCAAAACAAAATCATCCTCTTCCGCTTGAGATACCTGTACTGGTTCAACTTCCGATGGTTCCGTTGATTCCTTTTTGTTCCCACCTCGAGGAGGTACAGCATTCTCCACCGAGCCCCAAGAGAGAGAACGAACTCTTGATCGCCCTTTTTCTCTCCCTCTTGGAGCTTTAGCATCTTCTGCTGGAGAAGAATTTGGAGGAATCAATCCTGTTCCTCTCCTTCTAGCTTGTCGAGCGTCAAAATCTGATTTGTTTTTCTCTGGAGATTGAAATTCCTCTTCATTTCGTTGACTATTTTTTCTCGAAAGATTAAATGGTAGCTGCCCTGAAAAAAAGGACCCCGATTTTGTTCTTTTCTCCTCCCTATCTTCATTTCCTCTCTCATTCTTTCCATTCTCCTCCTCAGTTTTACGACTGCCTCTCATTCCATAAGATTCCTCAATGAGTTCCCCAAGTCCCAATGGTTCAGAATAATACCGAGAAATCTTGGAACTTGAGCGGTTTGGAAAAAAATTCTCTTCGACGTCTCTTTTTCTCATCAAGTTTGGAAATAAATCTGCAAGATGAAGGGCGGCAGTTGGTCCTCGAGCCTCAACAGAAAGATTTGAAGTTTCTGAAGACGTCTTTTCTAGATGAAATTTTTGATATGACGATTTTATTAGTGTTCTAGGAATATGAGCCTCTAAGATACTTCTTGGGAGGTATTGTGAAAATTCACAAAGCTGGTCCAGAAAAATCGTCTGCGATAAAATTGGGGACCTGCAAGAAACAGAGAGGAAAAAAAAATTAGAAGGATTTTTTTTAGAAGAATTTTACTTACAAAAGGACCGGTTTTTTAAGACAAAAAAAATGCTAGACAGAAAACATTCTGGCAGAGAAAAAAGATGAACAAGAAAATGGGATTTAACAGATTTAGCAGGAAAAAAATCCAAGAAAGAAAAGTGAATTGGAGACAAAACACCCAATTTACAGATGTATCGAATGAAGTGAAGGAGATATGTATGCTTCTATTTAATTTGCTCGCTCCCACCTGGGGTCCTTCTCCCAATCAGAAAGCACATGGCAAGCTCCGCATTGGACGAAAATCTGCATTCTCCTCTGAATAGTATCCTCAAGTGAGGCGGTACTCCCCATCTCCTCCTCCTCATATCCATCCCCATAAGCTGTCTTCCCTCGCGCAGCTCTCTGCTGGGCAAGGAGCTCTCTCTTCAGGTCTCTCCTTTCAGAGCCCGCGTTTTCAGACCCCTCTATGAGGGAGTGGATGGACCTAGAGGGAGACACAGGAGAGGTGGACGAAGGGGGGAAAGGGGGGAAGGGAGAAGAACGAGAGAGCAAGGAAGAGGGGGACAAGGAGAAGGACAGGAGAGGAGAATTACACATTTTACAGTAGTTAAATTTCCTGCTCGCAACATCCGAATAATTTTTTTGACTTATTTTAAATTATTTGCAGGATAGTTTACAATATTTTTGGGTATTTTTAGAGATACTTCAGGCTTCTGCGGTTAAATTTCATACTTATCTTCAAATATTTTTGTTCCTTATTCATCGGGAGATATCCTTCAGTTTCACAATTGTCGTAAGAACACCCATTTAAAGTTGCTATTGTGAAAAATGTTTATGTTTATAAGACCTTAAAACTAACTCCAGACATCAACCGCATCCAGATAGAAGCTTTGGTTTTCTTTTAGAAATACGGATGTAAACCAACAAGTTAGAGAAAAATTACCCACATATTGACATTAGATACATCCCAATTTTCCTCACTTCTTTCATGTAAACAGCTGTCTCTCTTGGTGAATGAATATCTAAAAAAACAGAATCCACAATTTTTTTTCCGAAGTAAGAAAAAAAACCATACCTTGCTAGACAATTTACATTATTACTGAATCCACCGGTCACACAATTAAAAAATGCGCCTTTCCAAACCTCCGAAGTCATAAAAGCTCCAAAAAAATATGGTAGCAAAGCCCATGTAGAATCTCCCACACCTCCTATATCGAGAAGAATCGATAGAATATCAGGAGAAGTATTTTCTGTCTTTCTCATAGCTCCCACTCTTCCCGCAATTCGTCTTATTTGTGCCACATGTCCGTTTTCTGGTGCTCCACGTGGCACATACATTGCCATAGATTGAAGAGTGGTAAAAATGAGAGGAGTGCTTTTTTGGAGTACATGGGAGGAAGCATCCGAGAGAAGATCAAGAAAAGTCAAACAGTGACCTACTTGAATACAAATAGCGACCGAAAGCTCCAAATTCGAAATTTTCTCAAGACATATTCGCCTATTTTGTTCCTGGTGCATATTTGCCGCGAGTGCTATCAAAGAAGCTTTATTTTCACGTAGAATTGATTCAAAACGGGTTAATAAAACTGTAAGAATTTCCTTAAGTTCCAAAGTGACTTTATCGACTCCGTAAGGTCCAAAATTTCTCACAAACGATTCTAAATCTGGTACTGAGAGAGAGAGTTTTTCTAATCCTCCTTGGATGGGAACAGTACTGTGGAAAGATCTCTCAAAGGGAGAAAATACTACGCCGAGGTTTTTAGAATCACATACTATATTTTGTATGATCGATTTATTAAAAATCTCTACCATTGGGGTATTTGAATTAGCGATTTGAACCCCCACTTGGTGAAGGTCTCTCATTGGTCCGGTGAAGGACTCAAAAAGCAGAGTTTCTCTAAGAGTATTTGTCAGGTCAGTGTTACAATGCTGATCTATTACATGGAGCAGAGCGGTATATTGGTTTAAACTGAGTTCAAATTTTGACGGCGAATTGAAATCTCCATTGGATTCAATAGAATCCCGGATGTGTTTTCGAATGTTGGTTGCGATTCGTTCTCTGAGGTACTGTTGAAAAAAAGGAGAAAAGCGGGAAGGAAAATATAAGAAGAAAAAGTGCAAACAAGGAACCGAGAAGGCAAAAGAAAAGAAGGAAATAACAAAATGAGAAAACATGACCAAAGGATAGATGAAAAAAGGAATTGATAAAGACTCCTGGTTAACGGATGCCACCCCTAAAAAAGACCAGTAAAAATTGGTTGACATTTGCAAACATAAAAATGATTTTAAAACAAAAATTGACCAACCTAACCCACGCATATAATCTATAAGTAGAACAAACATCAAAGGAAAACCATCACAACCATAACAAAAAAAGGCTAAACGACCAAACAATATACAAACACAAAACAGTAAACAGTGGCCAACTCAAAAAAACAAACAAAAAAGAACATATGATAATTTTACACAACAGAAACTCAGCTGAAGTTACCTCTCGAGGAACAAATACCCTCCCGACAATTGTAACAGGTTCCATGTTGTTGAGAACAGAAACTAAGGCTGTCAGTTTGTGGAGAGCTCTTTCCAAACTGTCCACAAGCAAGCAGACAAACCTTTACCATCAACAGCTAGACATCTTTTCCTCTTCTAAGGTGCCTGAACCCCTATTGCAATACTTGCAAAAAATAACACACAGATGAACTAAAATACAAAAACACGGAATGCTTTGATAGAAAAATCAAGAAAACATCAGCAAAAAACTATTTCGTATACTTGTATAAATTCCTGGAAAATAAAAATGCAGGCCTTCAGCTCCCCAGCAAAAACCACATTGCAAGGAGAACAGCATGCACGAAAAGAACAGGGAAGCAGAAAAATAAGGGATCACAAAAAGTAAAAATATACGACTCCAAATCTTCGTAGTCTTTTTTACATATTCCAAAATGCTTTCCATCACCTGTTGAGGTCGTTTTTGTGCGGCTGACTCTCATCTCCCGGCAACATTGCACTGGTCACATGTTTCTGCTTCACGGAACCGATTGTTCGCAAATACATCATCAACATCGCTGCATGATGAACTTCCAACTACAAAAAAGGAACGAAGCAACGAGAAAGAAGGGCAAAGCAAAAGTTTAACCAGTTATCATCAAAAGCATTATTTTATCAAACACTCATGTTTTTTTTTCACCTTGCTAACCAGCTTAGCTATATAAGGATATGTGCGCGTATGGAAAGCAATAAATCAGTTTTATCCGTAAAGCACCAGATGAGTTTTGAGACCATTCGACAGATTTCAGAGAGGCCAAATTCGGCTGTGTCCACAATTTTTGACAGCCTGTCACGCTTGCTGTCACCGATGCTGTGCAAGCAAGTACAAACATTACCTCAGCAGCACAGAAACACACATCAATGGTTGAGAATCTGTCTGTGGATTCTGCACTAGAATAAGCCATATGGTCGAGTAAAAGACTTGATGGAAAATTTTATACGGGTTGAAGTTTCTTATAAAGCCGTGAACATGACCAATTTACATCTGCAGCGCGTAATACGAGCCAATGATAATATTGACCAACTTGACTAACAAATTAAGCCAGCAATATAATGAATGGCAATCAACGACCAAAAAGCAGACGGAAGATTATGACAAGGATTTTGTCTAACCTTCATAGAAAGTCCCCGTAAACCACTACTTGAATCAAGAAAAGTCAGCAAAAAGTCAACACCTCCCATAAGAGCTTCCAGTAAAGAATTTGCATAGTCAACAGCCGCCTTCTTCAATCGTGCTGCCTGTGACAAACAACAACAACAACAACAACATATAAAAAAGTCAACAGTTAGCAAACTCTTTTTCACTTGAAACCTGTTTGATTCACTCAAGTGAACTTATATTCGATCGAATTAAAGTCAATATAGTTCACTCAAGTTTTTTTGAATCCATATACATTCACTTCAAGTACACTTTGATTAACCTAGTCCCTACAATCTTTTACATCGTGAAAAACAATGGAACAACTTGAACCCCATTTGTTTTGCTTTGGCTTAGGATCAGCTTACAATAACAAAAAAAAAAGTTTAAACTCTCAAATTCATTTGATTCAATGCGACAATTCTACAATACATGAATCAAGAAAGTTCAGTTCCAGAGGCCTTAAACATTTAAATAACTAAACCTGACAGCTTAAATAGGATAATACATGCTTTCTTCACTGGTAAAATAGATTTACTTGCCAAGTTGAGAGAATACTGAAACATTAACTGAAAAAATGGACAGATCTCAAAATATCGGACCTAAAAAGCACAATGTATTCACATAGTACTCTAATTCAACTTCTTTGCTATCATCATTCTTCTGACTGTCCTCTAACTTCCAGCCAGGGACCAAAAATAAAATAAAGAAATGACCAGTTAAACTGAAGGTCCACGGAATCATATAGAAACAAGATCACAATAAAATTTCCTGGAGATGAAAACAAAGGCGCGGGTCCATGGACAGACTCCAGTATTGAAAAAGAGTCACATTGTGACCCTGTGGAGTCGACAGGTGGCAAACCACATCTTTAAGGATAGTAAAAGCGCACACGTCACGTCCCGGCTGGAGGGATGCAATGGCGCGGGCGTCAATAAACACCAAATAATCTGGACATTTTTGTCAGTACAATTTACGTACCTGAGAGGGCGACTCTAGGAGACAAAACCTTCAAACAATTTTCTTTGTGGTTTGTCGATGCAGGGATTTTGATCAGGAGCTGATGTCATGTAACAGTGTGTTTACACTAATTTCTTACGTTCTATGACACAGAAATCTTTCATGATGTTGCACAGCATCTCAGATACTACGTGTACTGATATGGACCATTGGATTCTTGTTATTGATGTTTTTTATTTGTAGCAGTGGGAAAAAAATTGGCATCGCGATACACATAGCATAAGGTTACACACCCATTTTCAGACATGTACAACGCTTCCAGCCAAACCTTGTTATTGTCTTGCGGCCCTTTTCTTGAAATCCAGTTTTATGGATTTCGGCTTTGATGAGCTGTTCTATCATACGAAAGCATGAAAACCAATCTTGAGAACCTGGTTTTAGCTCCTGGCTTCAGTCTACATGAGATTTGTTCGAGAACAAATCCACTAGAAATTAATGAAAAAAAATAATATGCCTTGAAAATTTTAAAAATTTACCTCTTCAGGTGCTGAAGGGTGAATATTTTCAAGAAAAGCCCATGCCAGAGACATCCATGAAGGGCAATGCTGAGGAAATCCTTGAGCCCCGAACATGGAATATTTAAAAACCTGCAAGATGCTAGCAAAAGTAGCAACCAATAATGAATAATAGTACATATTGTGGCAAGCCTTGGAAAAATAGTCTGACTGAAGAGTCGAAACAAGGATTTCTTCAGAAGAGTCCAAGATCTACATTCCATCAGTCTTATATAAAAGCAAATTTCTCACTTTTAAATTTTTTATTCCATAGTGGATATTAGTGTCATTTAACAACAAATACATCATTAATTACAACTTTATTTAACTTTTAAAACCATTTTACAAACTTATATGTATTCGCTCGTTTTCTAGTTCTCGAAAACAGAAATATGTTATTTCAGCTAGATGGGATGTTGTTAACATAATTGATAAACCCCAGGAGGCTTATGTCCTTTCTGGTGTAAACTGTGAAAAGAAAAGTTAACCTCAGAGAAACAAGACTTGGACACTCATTTTGAATGTGAAAGCTGAAAGGCAATAAAAACAACATACTGGATTGGCATCAGAAAAGCCTACAAAAAGCATAGTGATGCCCTCTTAAGTACAAACAGTCAAGTTTCCAAATCGGGGACTTCATACCGTTACAAGATTATGTCGATAGAAGCAAAGGGCTTTGAAAGAAGAACACTCGCGGATAACATCATCAAGTTTGTCAACTTGTCTGCACATGAGAGAACCATAGAGTTCTAAGACTCTGTAGGGCTTGCTTTATTAACTGTTCTTCTGTTGGTATTGTGCATAAAGATTTCCGTGAAAACCTGTCCCTCAAGAAAACAATAGAAAAGCAAGTCCATCCTGAAGATAACCAGAGCAACCACTGCCAACAGCAACCATAAAAAATCCTTGAAATGGCATACCTTGACCAGAGATATGCCCGGTTGCATGTATCAACCAAGTTGATGTGCATGTCTCCTCCTATTGTTATCTCCTCTACCTCCTCCACCATTTGAAGAGTTACTGGAGAATCACGAGAGGATAGAGACGATGATAATCTGAACCAATCTTCGCGAAATGTCTCCCAAGATATCTGTAGATACCAAACGAATACACCGAATTATACAGCAGAGCACTTTTCTCAAGATAAAAATCAAAAAAGCCTTCAAAAAAAAAAATGGTCAAAGTTACACTGCTTTGTCCAGAAACGACACTTAGAATTGTATAATTGTGTCAACGGTGTTTAGCCGTTATATAGATGAATGCCCCAGATAAGGTCTGCTTCGGTAACTTCTGTAGAAAACAGGGAAGTTTGCATTGGAAAAATGTACTTGATTCCTGGAAAGTGTGGAAGGCACTAATGACGACGGACAGTGTGTATCAAGGCCATTACCAGTTAGCTCTTTATCATAAAAGAAAATCATAACGAAATTCATTTACAGCAATAAGGATTCTCCTTGGCGCACAATTTTCATGTTTATAATCCTTTGTTAATTGCCTTATTTATGGTCTCAACATTCCCCTGAACTTCTATTTTTGAAAGTCGATTTGTTGATTACGTTGTTTGTGATCATACAATTCAAGCTGACTTCTGTAATTACTTCCATGTCATCCTGAAGGAAACAGAAGTCAAATTTGAAAAAAAAACAATAAACCGAAAAAAATAGAATAACGAGCTTGCTGTCTCTGCCGCTCTAAAATCTGTTAGAAGCCCAGAACATGCCACCTGGATATACAATAACGGCTCATATAAGACGAGAGAGGGAAGAGAGGAAAACCCAATGCTGACATCCACCATTTGAAAAAAATGCCATCCAGAGACGGATATTATTGACAGTAATTCCTGCCTTACCATGACTGGAACAGTTCCAAACAAGGAAATAAACATTCAAAACAAGGAATTCTAAGAAAACACAAACCGGAACTCCGCCTGCAGTAACATCATCTTCTGCCTCCTCCATCACTTGGAGAAGATCATTCACCGTCTCCTTCAAATTGTTAACCAGAGGACGGAGAGCGACATTCCAAGGCAAATCCTTAAAACTCTCTCTCTCCATCAAGGTTTGCATCCTCCCTGTAACAACCTTTAAACTGACAGTCGCGTGGCCACGAACAGCTGTTTCCTCCCACTTCCCTCCACTCTTTGTCAAATTTCATTAACTGTGTAAGAGAAGATAATTGCATTGCAGGATCTTTGCCATTGTGAGAATCAAAACGTTATTTACCGCATCAAGCACCCCGAAAGACAAAAAATGGTTTATAATCAAATGGATAATCAAAGAACAAATAGGCAATCAGGACAGTTTTTAATTAAAACAAAAAATACATAACATTTGAAAAACAATATACCTGAGGAATACTTGTGCACGAGATTTGACAATTGAAAACTGAAATGCAGCAAACTGCCAATAGTGTTATCGGGTATATCCTGTAAATGTGAGGAGGAGAGGCACAAGGAAACAAGGATAAGGAGGAAGTAACTGGTTAGGAAAGGCAAAGAGAAGGAGAAAACAGTAACATGGATCAATAAGTTTTCAATGTACATTTCAAACTTATCATAGTCAAACTAATCAACTACAATGTAGACATCATGGATTTCTATTGTTTAAAAGAAGAGCAAAATGAAAATATCAACTTAGCCCTAATTCCTCACAGAAATTGCATTAAATTCTGTAGTTCTCAACAAATTGTAGGAATCAGTTTATCGAATTTAGAACCATGACTGTAATCCAATGAGAATGAGACAAGAGGAGACTAGTGCACAAGGTGAGACTAAATACAATTCTGCTACGTAAGTGCTCTTTCGGAAATAGAATCACTGACAGGCAAACGAAAGGACAAAAGAGACTCTGCGAAGAGTAAAAGAGCTACACTAGAGGCCAGCCTAGGAACCTAGCCTAATGCCTATATTCTATAGCCTATATTCCAGGCTACACAAGAGAGAAAAATACCGAAATTCAATATAGATACTAGCATCCTGTGAACATCTAAGAACAGTACTTTCAACACAGTTCACAATACTAGAAGGACAGACCACCAAAGCTCTAGATCATCCAAAGCTCATTACGATAAGATCGCAATATCCTCATTGCAAAAGAGGAAACAAAGAAAGCTTACAAGATCCACTGCAAGCACACCGTCATCTGAAGTCGACCTATCTCCAACCATCACAACCCCAGCGTGTTGAAAATACCAAAGAAGCTCTGACCGAGCCAGTGAAAGAGTTGAAAATACCACCTAGATGACAAAACATATACCAAAAAATTGAAGCCCAGGTCAAGTCAAGCTCAGCCCTGAAATAGTTGAAGAGAGGGGTCGAATCTAGAGGAAGAGTGCAATTGTTTGTTTCACACAGGCAACTGATGAATGCTCAGACCACCTTCACATTTCATGTTTGAACCTCTGGACTCTGCAAGAATGACCTTGACAGAAGAAATTAAGAAACCCTGGCTTGTTTTGATTAAGATCACAGTGAAAGGTTTACACATAATATGCATAATCAGATAAGAAAAGCAACACAATGTTCCCATCATTTCTTGCAAAGAACAAAATCTCTTCATCCCTTAAAACATGGATTTCTAAGTTTGATCATGCTTCCGTAGGTGCTGTAACTTCGACTCAATTATCAAAGAAGCTTTAGCACATAAGCATAATTACCACTTGTGTGGAATATAGTTTTTTCACTCGTTTAGCATATGGTCCAATATCTTTGGGGACATAATCACGGACATGGGCCATATTAGCCTAACACTAATCTTTATCTTTGAGGCATATTGTCTAACATTTTTGAGGGCATATTCACTAACATGTTTGGGATAAAATTGCAAAATAATAGTGACACCTTTAACAAAATGTTTGAACACTAGTCTTTACGTTTAAGCCATAATGTCCAATATATTTGACGCGCATTGACTGGTACGTTCCGCAAACAATACGGAAATACTTGGTGCATTTTACCAACTTGTTTGGGCCATAATATCCACATGTTTGGGCAAAAGTACCGATATGTTTGGGGCGAGAACAGTTGGGTCATGTGAGAGGAGAAGCAAAAGTCGTTGAAGCTCATGTTGAAGCATCACCCGACGCTGTGAGTGAATCTGGGCCATTGAATTCAAGGCTTCCTCAAACGCTTTTCTGGAACGAAAAAGATTCCACAATTCCCCTTGTAAGCATCCGAAAAAGAAATAATTCCATGAGTTCAAACTACACGTGAAATAATAGGTAACAACCCATCTGCATTTGTAAAGCCAATGAGAGGAAGACTGACCTGAAGGAGAGCCCAGTTCGCAGGCATAGAAAATCAATACGACATTTAAGATTGAATTGACAAAACAGACAAATACAAAAAAATCTTTTAAATGATTATCTGACGGAGATTAAGCAACACGCATGTTGTTTTTCAATCAAAAGAAGCTTATGGAACAGTCCATGTGATTTTATCAAATCCATCTTGAATCGTAATCCATTATATTGGGATTTAATCTCATTGTAAAAATGTTTTTCCCTTAGATGCCGTAAAACCAAATCCTCAAATTCAAACATAAAAGACATTGAGGTAAGCATGAAATGTTTTCTGAATCAGCAAGAGGGGTGAACCAGTCAATCCATAAATGAGGAAAATGAGCATCACTCTGAGAATGGGCATCAATTTTATATCAACCATTTGGAAAAATATCCTATCCCTTGTGCATTGCGGCACCAAAACCTCATATCCTCAAAAACACCAAACAGGACATGGACAAAATTAGTGTTTCCAGATTCAGAAAAAAACATTCAAAAAAAAGGAAAGCGTTATCGATACCTCAATTTTGTTTTGACCAGCTTAAAATTTTGATAATGTTCGCTGTGATCTACGCTATCAGCCTCATCTGAAGGTAACCCTTGTGCAGCAGTCAAAAGTTTTGGAAGCACATTTGTAAGGTATTCTTCGTGTATGTACAAAACCTGCAAATCTGTCAAAAAGCGCAACAACATGAGGACCTGAAGAAATGCCAGTCTGTCAATTCTTCCTTCTCTTTCCTAATGATATATTTTAGTTGGGAAAGCAGAAAAAGCAAAACTCAATACGTCGTTAACCACTACGTCAGATTTACAGTCAGAAAACTAGTGGGTAAAGGATACCACCTCATCCCGAAAGAGTGGAATGACATATGTTGTCTGTAGAACCGACTGCGCAATTGGAAACCAAGAAAAAAAGACAGGGGTATCAGCTTATAGCCAACTTGGAATCTGGTCCAGCTAACACCATGTAATTGGACAGAATTACGAACTGTGAATTATTATGAGTACGTTCATAGGAAACCAGCAGAAAATGATTCAACAAAATAAGAATCCATGAGCTTTATTTCAACAAAACCAGTGTCACACTCCCTCATCCAAGTGACCCAAGACCTGCTCGTCAAACAATATTATCTCTCAAACTTCCTTTCCTTTGTTGTACACAAATACAAACATGTAAAACAATCTGCACAGTTCAGTACTTTGTTTGGTCTTGGGAAATCAATATACTGACACTCAGCACTGCAGGACATATGTACTTCGCTTATGTGAGTTTATATGGTTTACTTAAAGCCTTCATAAAGCTGTATAAACCCCTGTACAGATGGGAACATACAAAAAAACATAATTTGAACATACAAGCGAACTTCAAACCTAAAGGATAAGGTTACTTCTTACTGCCAAAAGATCCGAAGATTGTCCTTTCAGAATCTCCAACGGACATGCAAGGTATCCGTACAGCAGCCAAAGACGATAGGTCTCAAAATGAATGAAATCTCTGCTCTGCAATTGTTTGTGTAAAAAAAAATATACATAATAATATAATTTGGAAAGGTAGGGTGGGTGGGTAGGTGGGTAGGTAGGTAGGTAGGTAGGTAGGTAGGTAGGTAGGTAGGTAGGTAGGTAGGTAGGTAGGTAGGTAGGTAGGTAGGTAGGTAGGTAGGTAGGTAGGTAGGTACAGGTAGGTAGGTAGGTAGGTAGGTAGGTAGGCATGTAGTTTTCCAAGGTTTTCAATGCTGATGCAGTCCATGCAAACAAAAATTTACTGAGAAATGAAACAAGGTAGGTAGGTAGTTTCCCCAGGTTTTCAAAGCTGATAGGGGCTCATGTATACAAAATATACTCAGAAATGGAAAACATGTGATTCAAAGATGGTCAGAAATGAAGCTGAATCTTGCTTGTTTACACATGCAAAGACATGTTGCATAACTGGCCAACTCCGGTAAAATTTGTATTCTGAAGAACTTTACAAAAAGCCTTCTACTCATAAAACAAAAAGGCATCGTACAATCCAACAAAACCCAACAAATCTTGTAAGATGAAAGAGAAACTACTGAGAAAAGAAAAAGGTAAATAGGTAGTTTTCCCAGGTTTTCAAAGCTGATAGTGGCTCATTTACACAAAATTTACTCAGAAATGAAAATGTGATTCGAAGATGTTCAGTAATGCAGCTGAATCTTGATTGTTTACACATGCAAAGACATGTTGCATAACTGACCAACTCGGGTAAAATTTGTATTCTGAAGAACTTTACAAAAAACCTTCTACTCATAAAACTAAAAGGCGTCGTACAATCCAACAAAACTCAACAATTCTTGTGAGATAAAAAAGAAACTTGAAGGAAACAAAGACATTCTAAAGGTGAGTCAGAAACGTTTTGAAAAAAGGTTAACTTAAAACAATAAAAGGCACGGAAAATTTTCATTTTCTACCAAAAAAAAATCATTTGTCAACAAAGACTAACCTTTTCCTCAGGCGGTGGTTGCCAGTCTTCTGAAGGCCACCAAGTATTCAAAAAACCCTTACTTCTTACCAAATCTAAATCGTCAAATTGTGATACTTTAGGTCCCAAGATTTCCAGAATCTGGAAGATAATCCATCATATTCCCTGAAACCTCGTCAAATTCATAAAAATTGATCAAGACCCATGAAAGAAACAAGGAATATGGTAACGGTCGCGTATACTTTTATCTCTCACCACCATACACTGTTGACTAGAAATTGTAAAGGATAGCCAAAACGCCAAACAACATTCCATCAGCAAAACATAATGTAGGCACAGCGATGTATCGCGGACTCGCGGCTATACTTTCAGTAGAAAATTGTTTTAGTCAATCCACTCTAGCCTAGTGTTAGACTAATCAATTAGTAAATATAAATAAGTTCATTTGTACAATTTCCCTCACCGATTTATAATGAAATGACACTTTTGTTTCTCTTATTTGTATTCTTCTGGTTTTCTGTTCTCCTTTTCGTTTCATTGCTTCTATTTTATCTTTTTACCATGTTTCTCCCCACAATAAATAAATTCCACATTAATGGAAGAAGTAGCAATTCCGTTTAACTGTGACTTACTTTTTTGAATTCTAACAATCAACAGTACTAAATTTAATCGACTTTACAATGATTGAAATTACAATGACCCCCTGCACTATGATATCATTTTAAGGTTGTTATCAAGATTGTTCTAGTCGATGCAGGACTTGACCACTATCTTCCAAGTTTCTCCCCCATACTCATAAATTACATTTGTTTGAAATCCCTTGCAATTAAAAACATGGTGGCGGCTGAAACTCAATAAAAAAAATGCTACTGCTACACATCTATTAGTCTACCAGCTGTTAGTTTGGCTCTCAGTAAAATGTTGTACACAGATCATAGCTCTCAAATCATCATGTAAGGGAAATGGCCGAGTACTGTAACTTTGTTAAGTGTGACATGTAATCTGACAGTCATATCCAGTATTCTGAATGGGTAAAGGTGGGAAAAAGGGTAATAATGCTTACCTTTCCAACTTGCGGTCCGAATGGACTTAAATCCAATTGTATTCCATGAATAGGAGGATCATTTGTAGATAAATAGGCCACCAATCTGCTAGACAGGGAAGCCATACCCAAGGAAATTGAGAGTAACCCAAAAATCCACAGATTATTTTGAATGAGCTAGGGAATTAGTGAGGCAGCTATGCACAAAACACACAGCCATCTTTGTCTTTTAACAATATTTGACCTTATCCTTCAATCCAACTATAAAACAATTAATTTCGTCAAACTTAATTTCGTTCAAAAGTATGGCTCTACAAAAAAATGGGTATTCAAATTAAAGTCAAGAAACGTGGTTCAAAAAAAAAATTAACATGTGAAAACAAAATGTCGCATTATTCAGCCCTACCTCCGATGATCTTCTGGGTCCTCGCCATTGGTTGTAAAATCGTACAGCATTGCATAAACCTGAACAATAAGTTTCCGGCCTGTCTGCATCCACTAAGAGCCTAGGTTATAAGCAATATTTTCATGGCTTTATACAGGTAACTTTTGTGACAAAGCCCTCTCAGCAGTTTCTATCCTTCAATACTTGAATTTGAAGTTATAACTTAATTTGAGTTTTTCCTTCAAAGCATTGTAACCATGATCTCGCCCTAAGTCTTCGGCAACTTGGAAGACGTGATTCACCTTTGTGAAAAAGGTAACAAAAGAAAAGAAAGAGTTTTGAAATGATGGAATTTAGCGCGTCTCAAACAACAAGAGAGATGATAAGCATGTTAGGAAAAGAAACAGAAAAACTGCAGAGATGTAAAATGCTCCGCATACTATGCTGCTGTAAAAGTATAGCAGCAGTGAAAAACATACTCAGATGAAAATACATGGAGTGTGAGAAGATAATTGTTCACCTTCTCCAGCATCATGTGAACTCGAATGAAACTGCAGAACAATTCCATAAATCCATGCAGAAGAAGCGGATTTTTGAAGGGCTGCATTCAAAAAACACAGTAAAAGACTTCAATTGCCAAGATGGTCATCGTTTACATCTCGAGAAAAAAACATACAGAAGCTGCACGCATGTAAACAATAAATAAATGGCAAAGAGACTTACAATAGCCTTTTTGGAGTTCACCTCCAAATTCAAATAAGATATACAACTTAAGCCCAAAATGACAAGACAAATTCAAACCTGCTTAAAAGAGTTCCGTCTAGTGCACAAGACGTGAACCTTGAGCATGTTGCCATAAAATTTCCAAATACTAGCAAAGAGATTATTCATATACAATTCCTCACCAAAAGAAGACACCTGGTTTTAAAAACACTGGTTTAAAAACATTCTACAGAGTTTGCTAAAAAAAAAATCAGTGGAAGGGAACAAGTTACAAACCAAGTAACAAATTGTCTGTCAAACATGTCGGAAGTTGTAGCAAGTCATAAGCAATTCCCAGCAAACACCACGCTAAAAGCAATAGAACAAAGCTTTAAAACCGGAACTATCGAAAAAAAATATAAAAAAATCAAAATTTTAAGCAACCAACAGCGAAGAAGTAATGCGGGAATAATATCCTCAAATAACCATGACACACTAGACTCTTACATCTTGAATGAACCCACTATTGCTTATGTCGAGAAGGAGCTTCAATGCAAGCTTCCGAAAAGTAAGCAGATCAACCAATACCTGGAAAATCCCAGATTCAAGAACTGTACAAAGTAAGCAGGTCAACCAATACCAAGAACTGTCAAAACTTAGCAAATAACGGGGTCTTATTTTCTAGGAGAATTTAATACAATATGAGATATACAGCGCTAAATGCCTTGATCTGGATGAAACTTTAAACTCATTTCGATACACGACAGAGAAGTCGATTAGATTCAGAAAAACGGCCAGGATGGCGGTAACAAGCTTCAGTCAATTTTGGTGACCGGTGTACTAGAGAATGCATAACTTGGAGTAGGCATGTAAATAACTGAAAAACATATTACTTATAGCTGGCGTGGGATTAGACAAAGTCATACCAGCAACCTTCACGGTGTAGATGTTTCAGTCGTCGCAAACACAGAGCCAATGGTAGACCAACTAGAGAAGCAGCAAAGTTATTAGGCTTCCCTTTTCTTTTTGAATCAATACAATTTTGGCAGCCATAATTAGTCAAATATGTTCATTAGTATGACAGTAGTAGATGTCTAATAAAACGTTCAACCAATCCATCAAACCAAAACAAAATTTTATTAACTTTTGCAATGTCTCACCAGGTACCATGGCTCTAATGCTCGAAGATATTTTTCTGCAAGAGCACGAACAATCTCGAATGCAGCTTTGTCTACCTGAACCCATGGCAAACTAACCCTTTATTCATCTGATTACTGTTATCACGCCAACATGGACATTACAACAGATTCAACTTAGCAAGTTGAACAGCCATAAAATTGTGTAGAACTACCTCAAGACATGTAATATTCACTGGCGTACAACATTTTTAGAAAGTTATAAAATCAATTGTAACATGTATAAAGAAAACAATTCCAAAATTCGATTACTTTGCATCATTTGCCACTTTGCTAATTCCTAATACCAGTCATCTACCTATAAACAGAACTTGATTCTAGCACTGGTCATGCCAATAACTAGCACCTTTTCCAATTGGAGTCTGCGAGGGTGCTCAGGAAACTTCTTTGCCAAATGCATGCACAACTTTGGAACTTGCGGAAAAATTCCGGCTTTCCAGGCTGTATCAGTGGTTTTTAGAGGCCCATTTGGCAGGTCTAGAGTCCGTCGTAACAAGTAGAGTTTAGTAATAAGGCCTTCAGCCACATTTGTAAGCTGAGACATTCTTTCGGCTTTCTCTATCTTAGGTTGACTTCGTCCGCTTGTTAATTGTCTAGACAAAGCTCTCTTAGGAGATAAATGATCCGATTCTGATCCTTCAGATTGCCTGGACAACACAGGCTGATACTCCCCATCTGAACCATCTTTGCGAGTATATGACGGCCGTTCATCCTCCAGAGCAACGTCTTTGCGAGTGTAAATAGGTCGATACTCTCCCTCCAAAGTAGCGTCATTGAGAGTATACCTACGTACGGACCAAGATTTGGTATCTGAATAGTTCATAATGTTAATGAAATGCAAACGTTTACGGAAGGCCAGGTACGAGAATGAAGCCTAAAAACAGAATGAGAAGAACCTAAATCTAATGGAATGCATTGTTACAGCAGAGAATAATTAGAGTCCAATGGATATACATATGCCACTATCCAGTGAACATAGTCATGAGAGGTAACCAATTTAATTTTGCTGAAGATTACAAAAGTGTTGTCCAACGGTATGTTGCAACTCCCACGATTTCGCAGCCTTGCCATATTGGCGAATGACTCCACCCTACAAAAATTGTGAAACGTAAATGATGCCAATCGCCAACGACTCTACATCAAAAATTCCACTCTAGGGAATTCCACGGGTTTGGCGCTATGGCAGATCGGCGAGATATCTAATATACGATATCCCCCTAAATAGTAAATACTAGTGTTGTGTATCGGTAAGGATTTGCCGATAACCGATATGGGCCTTTTTTCGGGTATCCGAATATATCGGCGATATATCGCGATAATTTGAAATTCGATATATCGAAGCGATATATCGAATATCGGGTACATGAAATTCGATATATATCGAATATCGGCAATGGGTCCTCGATACCCAACACTACTAACGACAAACAAAACATACGGTCAAGTGCGTCAAAACTTGACAACTGTGGTAAGTCATCTTCTTTTCCGGAAAACCTTTTCGGAATGCAGAAATGCGACTTTGAAAAAACAGGAAGTCGTATCTCGAATGAATGATCCGTACTGTAACGAAATTTTGTAAAATGCTAACCCATAAAAAAATAGCCAATCAAATTTATCTAATATAAAACGTAAAAAAATGATAACATAAAATTCTTTGGAACTTTGACGAAACGTCCTCCCCCTTTCTTACCGATGGTTGGTACGGACAGATTTGAGTCATCGGCAACTAATCGTACAGCAGCATTTATCGCATCGTGACACTTTTGTTGACGTGAGGTGACGTCAAGGGCGATTCACGTCCAAACAAAAAAAAAGAACATTCATTTACTCATCTCATTCATCATCCATTTCTAGTGTGAATGCACTTGTGACTGATGACTAAGGACAGCTTTCTGAAATTATATCGAAATAGTGTGGACAAATCCAAGCCGTCTACCCCGGGATTCGCGGAACTGTTGCAGAATAGTTACTTGCTCTTCGATTTACTTTTAAACAGATCTTTTCCTATGTGCTCGGGCATGTAACCAGCCTTTAGACCCCAGAAGTTACGGACAGGAGAAATAAAGTACAGTACACCGTGAATCGCTATTAGCGTGTTGGACGCTAATTGAGGTACCCTGTATTTTTCGGCAAATTCTCAAATAGAATTAAGCATTCTAAATGTTTCTACTCGTTATTTGAAGTAGCCCATTAAATAGGATTAATGACTCTAATAAAGTGTCATTATAATAGTGTGGTATACGGTCTGTCAGAGATGTACTTTTCTGTACTTTTTAAGAAGAAAAGTACAGAAATGATATTCACGCTGTCCCGTAGTCGCGCTAACATGTAATTGCGTAAATATTTTCCGGCATTCGCGGATGTCAAAAAAAAACGACGGCGTACGATTTGAACAATTTCGTACATGCACATATATAGTGTGGAGATATTCTGCACCGATTTTTTTTACAAAGCAGTTTACAAATTAGAGTGTACGAAAGATTAGAATAAAAATTATTTCCAAAAAAAACGACATTCCCAATTAGCGTAAAAAACGCTAATTGTTTCATTACGCTATCTATTTCATTACGCTAATAGCGATTCACGGTGTACTGTACTAGAACTAGTTCTTACCGTACGTATCGTACAGCACGCCCTGTACTACAACTACACCGCAAATCGCTATTAGCGTAGAAGTTTCTTTAGCGTATACGAATAATTAGCGTGGTTTACGCTAATTGGGAATTTGGAAATTTTCGAAGAAATCGATTACTCTAATTAGGAATTAGGATTTTTTTAAATAGTGTGGATAATTCTATTTGATAATAAAACAAAAAAAAAGCGGGACGGGATTAGCGTACACAACGCTAATAGCGATTGGCGGTGTACTGTACAGTACACCGCCAATCGCTATTAGCGTCAAGGATTAAATAGCGTCAAAAATAAATTAGCGTTATTGATTCTAATTTAGTGCCTGAGACGTGGCAGATTATGGTCCACGTACTTAAATAGCGTTATCAATTATATTTCAGGCTTTGGGGTCAAAATTTAGGGGCACTGAATTAGCGTTATATACTCTAATAGCGATTGGCGGTGTACTGTACCCAGACGATGGTAGTACGGTTGTAGCCTGAGCGAAAGGCATACGTACGGTACGTACGGCTGGCCTTGGGCGAGCAGGTCGGAGTTCTGACCGAGGGCCGTCCGCACATCGGAAATTCGAACCAGGGAAGGTAGGAAGTAGGAACGGACCGAGGGGTCAATACGCACTTGCTATTTAATGCCACGCTGGCGACCTCACCCTAATCCTTTCCCATACTCTGTTTCTCCCTTTGCTCATATCCACTTCCTTGCTGATTCTGCATCCTTCCAAGTCTGTAGATGTCCTGTGCCACTCTGAAGACCATGGCGCTTGCAGCTCAGAAGGTAAGGACATTGTCTCCTTCTCCTTCTCCCTTTCTTTCTTTTCCTTTCGCACTTTTCCTCCCACTCCTTCACCCTCTCCCATTCTTTCTTTTTGTCCCTCTCCCTCTTCTTCTCTTTCTCCTTCTTCATGGATACATAGAAATTTTGACTCCTTTCTGCACGTCTAGACATACTTTCCATGATGAAGTCGTTTAATTGTGTCCGTAATTGGTTTTGGTAATACAAGCCGCCACTTTTATTTTTCAGCGTTTCGTGGTGTTGTTGACGTAATGCATCCTTATTGGGGTTGTTGCTTATTGCCTTAAGCCCATTAGTTTCTGTTTTTTACTTGTTGTTGGTTAGATAAAAATGCCCTTAGAAAGCTAGTTGTCTTATGTTGTTTTAACTGATTCTTCTGCTTCTTCTCCAATATTTCTCAGTATAGTCAGAAATTTCGAGACCCTCAAACCCTTAGCTTTGGAAGAACCCAGGGCCCAGAAAGTATCACCGGTTTTTTTCTGGGTTTTTTTTAAATGCATTTAGTCATCTTCAATCAAATTTCAGATTCAATGTTTTCATATTGTCTTTCGAATTGATATTTGTATATATTAGTATATGTCCACATAGAAGGAACCTTGACATGAAGGAATGCAGGTTTGCCGCAATGACTTGTTGGAATTTATCCTCCAGGAGACCTGACTTTTCCTAATTTTTTCTTCCATCTGTCTTTCTTTTTCCTTCCCTTGGTTTGCATTGTGGTTCATCTTTTTTGTGAGACTCATTCTATTTAGTTTCAAAATTGTTTTCTATCCTTGTAATCTACATTTCTAAGTCCCACGGCATACTGGATTCTGCGTCTTTCTTTTTACATTTCCTCTTTTTCGAATCCATTTTTCCCCTCTTGGTTTTGGATGTATGTTTGTCTTCGTCTGTTGTGTTTCTCTTTTTGAATCTCATGTACCACTGCATTTTATCAAATCCATGTATTGAGCTTTTCCTGTCGTATGTTTTTCGGTTCACCTAAACTTTTTCTGTCGTTTGTTTCTATTTCTCAGCTTGTCAGTCCCACTGCAAGTAGTCTAGCGTTACCTGCCTTTCTGTCCTCAGAATCTATATGCCGACCTTCGTCAGCGACTCCCATTCTTCGGCCATGGTGGCGCAGCTTGTCACAAGCTCTTCCGTCATCAGGTATGCCTTTTGCCGATTGAACAACTCCTTGAAGATTAGCTATAATAGAGCCCTATATTAAGCTAAGGAATGCTGTGTTCATACAGCGAATATCTATTGTTTTATGGCTGCTTTGTGGACTGTTACGTAGCAGTTAGCAGTCTTCATCCTCCCTGAAATCCGTGCTTGACAGTTAACAAGTGTTTACCAGTTTAATCAATTTCCTGGTCATGCTCTTTTGCTCCTTGTTTTGTAGTTGTCCTACATATTGACCATTGAAAGTTAGGAGGGAAAGGTTTGTTTAAATTTAGGAACATGCTAGACCTCTCTAGAATTCATAGCACATCAATTAACTTCAAATGCATGAAAGTCCTTCGTACAAATTAGACCAAATGAGGTGAAGTTGACATGCATATAGCAGCATTGATCCTTTGTGTCTCTCGAGAGTTATTTAAGATTGCTGGTTCTTATGTTTGATATAAAATTGCAAATATGCTTTTCTTCAGCCGCACTGTATCGTGAATCTGCGTCTGCAAATCGAACAATAGCCGGTGTTGCACGTGCAAGTGCTGACGTGGCAGAGAGTGAGGCGACTTCACCTCAGCCTGAAGAACCACTTACAGGTCGTGCAGCATTGAAGTCAAAGACTCTGACAAAGAAAGCTGGCCACATTATGCAGGTAAGTGAGCCTGAAGACCAGTCTCGTCTTGTGGGATGTAACTGAGTTTGTTGTTGTTTTGGTTCAACGTCAGTTGAACCAAGGTGGTTTCACTCTAGGTGGGTATTCATGCAGGAAAGCAGGAAGTGCTATTTCTTCCCTTGTGATTTGCTGTTCATGTGCTTGAACTTGATTAAGTATGCTACTTCTTCTCAAAGGCATCAGCAACTATGAAAGAACACGTCCCTTCTCTTAATTTCATAACTGCACTTAGCTGGCAGTCGATTCAGTGAATCACTTAAACCGGTTGGGTGTTACAGATCTGGGCTTCATTAATTCTCGGAGGATAAAACTCATAAGAACTTTGGTGTCATTATGATTGGAAGTGGTTAAGGGCAGCTGCAATAAGGCATCTCGACAGTCCACGTTAACCAAGACTTGACATTTAGGTAGAAACTTAAACAATCATTGTTTTCATCATTTTGTGTTTTCAATTTTTCACTGTATACATGTCTACGTGTGTGTCTTGTGAAGACTGATGGCAGCTTTGTTACTGACATTTAAGTAGAATCTCACAGATGTTATGTCTCGACATACTCATCGTATGATGGGATTGTAGTATGATCGTATCCATGCATAATAGACTGCGTGGATACAAACTGCCTACTTACTTTCATGTTAGTACCGACTGTCAATCCATTTTGTGTAAGCTCAGAAAAATCTGTCAAAAATTATCATTGATGTTATGGATATTCCATCATTTGTCTACAAGCTGACACAGTCGGCTTTTATCAACTAATGTTTTGTCCAACTTCGTTGTTTGTGTTGGGAGGGCTAAATTGGAATGCTGCTGGTTCTTTACAGATTTTGAATGATGAGGCGGTCGCAGCTGCCCGGATGGGTCGCAATATTCCTGATCTACGGACAGGAGATATCATCGCTATGAGAGTTGTGAGACCCTTAACTTTTTGTCGCTGCTGAAAAGACAACCGATACTGTACTTACTGCTTTCTGGTTAGATCTTTGTCCATAGTGTACTCTTTACCTTGTGCTCTGTTATAAGAGGACCTATTCTAAAAAGTTGTTTAGTTCGGCAGTATGTTAGCTGAAAATTGGAGATGTCAGACTGAAATTTTCAGCCAACACCTTCTGTGAGACTACACTATCACTATTAGTGTTAATGTTTTTTTTCCACTTAAAACATCTTTTCGCCGTACACGCTTGTCCGATTCTGGATCTGACGGTTGCGGTTGAAAGCCGAGATTCCCACCTTCCGATTGGCAGTCTCCATGTGAAAATCGGACAAGTGTGTACGGAAAAAGTATGTTTTGAGTGGCGAAGAAATCATCAACACTAATAGCGCTACACGGTGTATCTGGCATAAGGCAACATAAGGTAACTCAATGTACATATATTGTTCAGTCTCCCTGAGTTTAGCCTCTGTTCTCACGCATCTTATACGCATCTTAAAGGAATTGCTTGTGTGGTGATCTAGTAGCCGGCTGTCAAAAACTGTTCTGGTAGTTCACTTTTTTTGAAGCTGCCTTTTATGATGCCTATTACGCATCAACATTTTTATTATAAATTGCTGTGAACAGGAGATCCCTGAGAACAAGAATCGTATTTCTCTTGTACGAGGCATAGTCATTGCTAAGCACAATGCAGGCATCAACTCAACATTTCGAATTCGACGAATTTTGGCTGGTGTTGGAGTGGAGATGGTTTTCCCCGTGTAAGTACACTTTCATGCGTTATCTCTCTTCTGCATTCTTTGGTAAGAGGGATGATTGGTAAAACCCTAAAAACCATAAAGAACCTCAAAAAGGGTTTCATCTGTATGTGTGACAGTGCCTCCAAATCAGCTCGTGTCATCTTTGTTATCAGGAGCTCATTCTCCCACCGCTTTTGACTGCAGTTGCACATTTCATTTCTTCCCCTGGTTGTGGGCCATGCTTTGTGATTATGTGAGCTTTTTTGTAACATAGGGAAGTCTGGGTTCTGTCTTTCGTTGTTTCCAAGTGACTTAAGGGATTCTTCCTTGCATTTTCAGTTTTTTATTTTTTATTGTCACTTTCTGCATATTTCTTATATATATCACGCCTTGTAAGCTTTATCCGATTCACCTGCATCATGTCGGTCCTTTGATTATTTGTTTGTTTGGCCATTGGGGACTGCAGGTTTTCTCCAAATATTAAGGAGCTTAAGGTAGTTGATAAGAGGAAAGTTCGACGTGCCAAGTTGTATTACTTGCGTGACAAGATTGCTAAGCTTTCAACAGTGAACTAAATTTCAGCTTTTTTTATGACTTAGTTAGATGATTGGACCAATAGAGTCCACCGATGTTAAGAAGCTGAACTCTCAAAAGATCAGATTTACAGATACAGCCGTCAGATTTTTCAACCATGTGTCTCTCCAGCTTCTGTTGGTGCTGAAGTACTTCATTTGTTGTTAGCACTTCGGCATATTTTAGTTTACCTACATGTAAGGTAGTCAATTGTAACAAGTATTCATTACCTTTATATCTTCAGTAAATACTTGCCGCTTATGCAGCATGCCATGATTTTTTTGGTGAACTGTACATGGCCCCGTTTCTCTAGCCTTTTTTGTTCCTTCTGGAAAAGGGAGAGGAGCGAGAGAGGGGGTGACATCAAGGGAGGAGGGGGAGGGGCAAGGGAGAGGGAGGGGGAGAGGGCAATCAAACAAATGCTGATAGCCGTAAAGCTGAGCAAAGGCATCTAAAACAGAACTTCATTTAAACTAGACACAAAAGCAATAACCCAATAGGATCATCGGCATTCAACCCAACTGCCACTGAACAGGCAGTCTGGAACAGGTAATCAGTGTTTACCAAAAAGGTTACAACATAAGCAAGAAGTTTGAAATCAGGAATTCAGCCAGCCATGAAGAAAAACAAATACTAATAACAATACACAGCCTGACTGCAACAAGAAAAGCTTCACGAACCTAGTCGAAACCTAGCAAGAGTGGCAGTGGAAGGACGATCAGCAGGAGTCAATCAAATATTCTTAGAATGATTTTAAAAAACACCCTGTTCTCTGAATTCCGAACGAAACGGAGTTGTTTTGATTATACATGTAATGGAGTCACTTTTGGGGTTGGGAGCAGTGCTGGTATAAGGCGCCAATTAATCATTCAGAATCAATCGTTGCATATGCTATCATAGGTTAAAAAGCCAGCCACATCTTCTAGCAGCTGTCACGGGAAGCTTTTGGTTGCAGGGTGGTCGATGCATGTTTTCTGTGTATCATCATGGGGCTCCCAGGTTGTTTCAAAACAACCAATCTATAAAACGGATAATGGCCCACAACACGGTAGTCAGATGAATGAGAAAAAGGGAACCTGAAGCTCGCCTGATGGGTTGAGACTGTTTTCATGGATTCACAGCAACACCGATGCCTTTAGCCTGGAATTCAAAACTCTCCGACGTGGACGCCACAGAAGCAATACATGATGAGGATGCCAAGTTGGTTGTTGTGATTGTCAGATATTGACCGTGAAGGCCATGGTAGAGAGGCAAACGGGAGTTGCCCATATGAAGGGCAAATGTGTAGGGACAAGCATCAATGGGGTAGGTATGGTCACCATGTGGATCGATATAACAAATATATAAGAATAAGGCTCAAAATATAAGCGTACATTTACTTTTTGTGACTGTGCAAAGTGTAGCTCACAAGGTAAGTGGCTTAGAATATGAGAGTACAAGAAGGATGCAAAATTACACATGAGAGAGTAGACTATTATTCAGAGTTTTTCCGGATGGAGAGGGGCAGGTGGTTAAGCTGCCATATAATCAAGAAACTTTCGTGATTAATTTGTATGAACAATGCGACCATTTTTCTATAACCTTGTGATGGTAAACCATCTGAGTCTATGGGAACAAAAGGAGGCAGAAATGCTAAAACTGAAAAACTTAATGTGGAAGGAATAAAACAAAAAGGATAAGCAAGGCAAAATCAACGAAAATACAAAAAGATGGCAGGTAAACCGAAAACACCCAAAGAATAAAAAGCACCAAACGAAATACCTAAGGAAAGATCCAAAATGACTCAACCAAACCCTAACATAACTAAAAATCTACGACAAGCAACCGTTTAAGTCCCCGAATCTATCGGTATCGGTTTTATCGCGATAAGTTTTGACTGTAGTATTTTGGCGTTTAGTAGCAGTTGCGTCTTAAGCCACCAATCCTGTATCCGGTGGCGTCAACACTTTTCCAACACCGTGAAGGAATATGTGCCCGAGGCCTGGGAAGTCCAAAGTGCTCTAAACCGGGAAAGACCTTTCGCCCGTATTGGACAACATTGGGTATATCGTATGCAGATTGCATAGGTCTCCAGTAAATAGAGCAAATTCACATAGGATATGGATTTTCTTGGTAAGTTTCGGTCGAAAAGATTGGGACGGAGCACGATGAATCTCGCTCTCTTTATCTTAACGTTGTTTACGTCCGAACCGGACGTTAATTAAAGCTGAAAGTCGGTACGGTATCCGCTCTACCGTACGGTTGGCTTGCAATCTTTGGAGGTCATCCAAGACATGCACCGATTCCGTTTCGATACAATGCCTTGCGGTACTGTACCGTACCGTACTGTAGCTCTGCCTTTGTTGAACTCTTGACGATGACTATAACCTCATGTCTATTTCGTGTCATGATGGGCATGGAAGATTGTCTTTCTTACAAAATATGTGACTTTTACGTTTTAACGCCAGTTGTTTCCAGCCATTGAAGCGCGGTTCTTTCCTATCATCTCTTCTGATAATCAGGAGTAAATGTAAAGTGGTTGATCTTTGGCAAAAAAGGAGCCATGATGAATTGGCTGAGTTCTATCGGGAATAAAGCACCTCAAATCGAACACTTGGATGCCTCGAAGGTGGAAAATGACGCATCAACTACAGAGGAAGTGAATAAGCAGCAGGATGGTCATAAGATATTACCGAGCACCACAATTTCGGAGTTGGATTCTGCTATCACCAACAAGGAGGAAGTTGCGGATGGCAAAGTATGCGTAATAGAGAAAGAATCTGATATGAATGAAGGAGAGACAGATCTTACTAACATAGGGTATGACGAAGAAGAAAATAAAGATAGAGCAACAGGGGAGAGTAATAAAAGTGAATCAGTGAATGACAAGCCTGAAGTAAAGTGTGACAAAATTGATGGAAAAACTGTTCAGAATGAAGGAAAGATCGATATGACTGAACTAGAAGATGGTAAGGCTGAAGGAAAGGATGATATAGTTGAAGGAGAGAAAAGTGGAGTCAAAGAAAGTGCCATTAGCATTACCACTAAAGAATGTTCATCCTCCGTGGAAGAGTCGACAAAGGGATATAGTGCTAACCTTATTGACGAAGGACGTGGAGACGGGGAGTCTGCCAAAAGCCACGATGAGCAAGAGAAAGTTGAGAAAGTCGAAGCCATGAACGAGTCTCCAAATGATGAAACGAGTAAGAAGCTTACTGAACCGTTTTGCATTCAAGAAGGTTTAGCGAGCTCAGTCTGCTACCCAAAGGGCGAAAACAAAGAAGTAGATAAAACTGAAGCAAACACTGAAATTGATGGGAACGACGTTCTTACTCATGGAAAAGAAATTACGGCGAAAGCTGAGGAACATTTGGGTGATAAAAGGTCATCTGCTATGGCGGGTCGCGTTGGCTCAGCGTCTGGAGATCCTGACTATTCAACTTCTGGAATTGAGGGTAATATTGAAGATCAATGTAAACCCGCAGATGTGCAGGATAGATTGGAGGGAGATATAGAGGAGAAGCAGCAAGTTGAGGGAAATGGTGAAGCGAGAATGATGAAGGATATCTCTACTGAGGGGCATTCTGCTGACAATACATTGAAGGAAAAGCAGCCAACAGGGGAAACTGTTTATGAGCAAAAAGCGAAAACAGTGATAGCAGATGATTCAGAAAACAGTTTCGCCGATCCATTAGTGAAGTCAAAGAGTGTGAAAACGCGTGCAGATTTTTTTGAAGAAAGTGCCAGTGAGAGCCTAGACAGCACAGCTGGTACAACAGCCATTTTGGAAAGCAGGTCGCCGTTGGATGATGTAGCGGAGTCATATGTGACAGTCACTGGAGGGGATAAGAGCAACATTACCTTAGACGACAAAGTTGCAGAAGATGAGAGAATCGCAGTAGTAAATGCCGAACGCAGAAGGATCAACCGCCAACATCATCTGATGAAGGAAATTGTGTGTAAATTGAAATAAGCGGTGTTAGGCTTCAGTATCTTCTGAAATCCTTGCCTGTGGACATGCAGTCTGATGTTTCATTATTTTAAACAACCACTGGCACTGTTGCTTCAGATGTCTGGCAGCTTAATAGGTATATACTTATAAAATGTTGCTTTCTTATGAAAATTGTGGATACTTTGCTTTTGCCCTCGATTTATACATGGGTTTGCCTCTTTCACGTGCACAGTTACCGAGGTTCTATGGCATTATTCTTTGAAGAACAAGTCTATTTAGTCTCACTCAATGTTAAGTTGTCTTGGATCTTCTCATGGAGCACCAGCCAATTGTGTGGATTAGATGAGGATATCTTGAAAAGCAAGGTCAGTAGATCATCTGGTCCGTTGTGTCCTGAGCAAGCATTCTTGTTGTTGTAGACCTGGTATCTTCACATTTCTGAGCCAGTGGACGGCTCATGTGGCAGGTTAAAATACAGCAGGATAGGGATGCGTATGAGAAACAGGTACAGGCCACTGGTCAAAAGACATCGTCGGATACTTCACAGCCTAAGGTATTGTCCTTATTGTTCTCGCTCAAAGGATTTTACTTTTGCTTCTTTTCCACTTTTAAACCATGTTAAACTTAAGGATGTTCTGCTGGCTATGAGCTGTATGCTTGGTCAGAATATATTCATGTAAAGCATTGACCTTGTCAGGTAGAGTTTCTTAAAAAATCCTGGAGTTTGTGCTGTCATTGAATCTTACACTACAATGTCAATTGTGTAGATTGGAGTAAATTAAGGACATTTGTCTGAATCTGAGGCACATGAATATTCTAGGGAATTTGTTATGAGAATGGTGGGTGAATTTTTCGTTGGAATTACCTGACCAGTCAGCAATGCATGCTACTGGATAAATTTGATTTTCCTTGCCGGAGTTATTGAGGTGGTGAGTCCCTATGGAGCTTGAAGTTTGTTTTTTTAGATCCTGGGCAGGCTATGGCCTTTGTCTGTGAGATTAATAAATAGATTACACTTGCAACTGTCTCCGGGAGCGTCTTGACCTTGCAGCTTGTCTTGAGGTGAAGTCATGGAGGTTTTTGTTTTTGGGCTATTCTGTTACGGATCTAAGTTCCTCTTCATTCAAATTTACAAAGTTGTAGTACCATTCTAGTTATGGAAAGTGATATTTGAAATGGTTTAAATTCTGAATACATGAGTATGAATACATTAGTGCCTTTGCTGTATTGTCACTGCTTGTTTATCAAGGGGAAGATATTCCAGTACAATCTCTGAGAAGAGCCTATACATTTTGTTTCAGACTTTGTAGAAGAATGGTTTTTTTTTTTTTCCCGACTTCGTGAGGACTCGACTTGTTTTTCTGACCCAGAGTGGAAGGTGATTGGCTGAGCTCAAGGATGTTTTGCAAACATGTCACGATGACTGTTTTCAAGTACTGATATTTCTTGTTTAGTATAACCATCTCTTTCTTTGTTCACTGTGTTTCCAGCTTTGGTGTCTATTTTTTGGGAAAAGGTTGTGGCTTAAAATGCTTTGATTTGTGGCGGTTCTGTTTAATTTTCAAGTTTTTTACAAAATGAACATAAAATTCAACTTCGTGAAAGGGTAGTCACTCTGGATGAATCTTTTATCAGAAGCTCGGCATTCTGTTTTTTGTACGGCTGTAAATTTCCTTGCTGTTTGACAAAGTGTGTCCTGAAATGGGATCGGAAGCCATAGTGTAAAACCATCGCTAATCACAATTTTGCAAGTCAGAAGGCTGGGGAGTAATGGGCATGGTAATACTTTTCTAATTGTGGCAGATTATGCTGTTTTTTTCTCTTTCTTTTTTTTGTTTGGGATTGTGGCCTGCACAGGAGGAAGTGGCTGACAATGAGGCCAAGCAGGACTCATCTGCCAATGCATCAGGGGCAGCGATAAGCTTTGTCAAGGAAACACGTGCAAGGGACACACAACGGAAACGCTCGCATGGAAGCTATGAGACATCTCATGAACGGGGAGTCACTAGAGGAGTGTCTGATTGGGAAGGAAAAGGTGGATCAAGACGTGGAATGACAGGCGCTCGGCCAAGTTTAAGTGCGACAGCTCCATCACATGGAGGAAGGATAAACCGTCTAGATGGAGGAGATAGGCGGAATAAGGTTTGCCCCAAAGAGAAACCTGTTGAGGACAGTGGAGGATTTATGCGGGGTATGGAGAAGAATTCACAAAGAAGAGCCGTCGATTCCCGAGTCAATGTGCCCCATATGGCCCCTGGAACTGAAAGTAAAGCCCACTCTGTTGTCAGTCAGTTCGATTCAACTCCTCCAGCAAGCTTTTTTGAAGAAACTTCGCCAGCTGGTAATAGAGGCAGTCGTATGGGAGAGTCCTCTTTTGGTGGTTCAAGAGCAGATCATCTTGCGAGAAAAAGTGTACATGACCACCGTTTCGGGGAGAATGAATCTGTCAGGGGAAACTTACATGTCGGCCTGAAAGTCACCTTCGATACAGCAAGCTCCGAGCGCAGGATTGAACTTGCGGGATCTCATTCTGTTGGAGTCACATATGGTCATGTTCCTGCATTTACTCCTCCTCCTGCATCTACATTCATCCCTGGTACAGGATTTGGACCTAAACCAGGTGGAAACGTTTTTGGTGGGCAGTCTTCTAGCAGTAGGGGTTCATCAAAGGCACAAGTGGGAGACAATACAGAGAGAGGATGGGCTGGAAAATGGCCACCTCCTCCTCGTCCTTTGCATGGTATGGCTGGGAATGAAGCTGGATTGTTTGAGTTTGGGGTTAACCGAAGACAAGCGAACAACGGTGGGTTTGAGAGAGAAGCAAATAATCAACCTCCAAGCAATTCAAATTTTCAGATGAATCAAAATTTCGAAGATGGAGCAATCCAGAATTCTCATGCGCCTATTGCTGATGACAGATGGCAGAAGGGAAATGTAAAAGATGTAAGATCAGTTAACAAACAGTCTGGAAGGCAACAAAGACCCGGGGAATTATCCCGTCCTTTTGGAAGTGTCAAAACCGGATCAGAACATGGGGGAGGATTCTCTGGCAGAAACCAAACCGGGCCCACTGGAGCTCACAAGGCACCTGTACAGAACATTGGTAGTCAAGCAATTGGTGGAATTTCTAGTAGAACAACACCTGGAAGTCATTTTTATGGGGCTCCTTCCTTCTCTGGGTCAGCTCCTCCTGTTTATGGAACATCCGCAAGGTCTCCGGGATCTATTTTAGGCGTACCTCCAACAGGAGGAAGAAAAGTTGATGATGGACCAAGCAGTTTTCTGGGAGAATGGAAAACTGGCACAGATCATGGGGGGCTACATCAGGAAACTAGTGGTCAAAGGGGTGTGATCGGAAATGTAAGTACTCAGGACTGGAGATTGTCTAAAGGAGGGATATCAGATCATGAAACAGCCGGAAATAGTTTGCAACAGGAAAGTCGTTTTGTCTTTGACACTTTCGGAAGCCGATCCGACGGACCTTCTTCTTTTAATGAGGAAAATAGTGGGTCTAAAGGTTGGGGAAGCGATGGCCGGTTTGTTGAGGAAAGCAACAACAGGGGAAGAGATTTTTCACAGAGGCAGGATGCCAGGGTAAGAGATGACCATGGAAGTGGAAGGAGGAGTGTTTTTGAGAGGTTAGGAATCCCTTTGCCACCAAAAGAGGGGGTTTCGACATCTGGGCCAGGAAGTGGGTTTGGAAGAGGACAACAGCATGTGAATCCAGTACCTTTGAGAGAGGTTGCTCTGCCTCTGGGAGGAGGAATCGGGTCAGGGAGAGGAGGGCAACAGCCAATTCCTAAACCTGCCAGCGGTGGAGGAAACGGGATTGGAAGAGGACAGCGACCATTGTCTCCTACACAGTTACGAGAGGGACTTCAACCTTTAGGAGGAAATGGGTTTGGAAGAGGAGGACAACAGGCGACTCCTATGCCTGCAAGAGAGGGGGGAACACCTCTGGCAGGAGGAAATGGAATGGGACGGGTTCAGCAACAGGGAGCCTCTCAGTTTTCTGATGGTGAGACCCAGTATAATGGCCCAGGATCCAGAAATATCACTGATGCTGATGCAAGGTCACAACCCTTCAGTTTTTCTGGCTTTGCTGGAGGAACAAATGCAACTTCACACAGACAATTTGCTGCAGGCCGAGGTCGTGTTGGAGGAAGAGGTCGGTCGCAAAGGAACTTTTCAAGAGCAGTTGAAGGAGGAGGTTTCAGAGAAGAGAAGGGCCCAACACAGAGAGAACAACAGACTGGGGTGAGGACTGGACCATCATCAGATGGAGGAGGATCAATCTTATCTTCTAAATCCTCCGTAGCCAGGAAGGAAGCATCTGACAAATCGGGCGACGATGGTCCTGTTGTCACCTCTGAGGTCAACATCACAAATAATGGACAAGTTGACTCTGTCAAAGGCTCATCGTCTCGTCCAGAATCTAAAGCTGATATAGATGCTGTGGTTCTTCAAGCTTACGGAGACGCAAAGACCAGGAGGTCCAATGTGGAACTTTATATTCCTCGACGTGGGACTACGGAACCTGTGACATGACTTTGAAAGTTTTGCGCGATGAAGGCAGAAAGGGAAACCTTCTGTCATTTTTGTTTTTAGGTGGTAGCAACTGATGAGTGATTGGATGAATGTCCAGAGTACTGCTGACGTTCTCAAGCCTTAACTTTGTGATTCTGATCGATCATGTAACCCTTTTTGAGTTTGGATAATTAATTTGCGCCCGACTTCAATGCCTTGGATTCCTGTCACTCATTTTTAGAGCTGTGTGAGAATTTTGATGAATATGAGAATAGCTTGCTTTTTTTGTCTACTAAGGCATTCGGTACTGTCTGTCTAAGTCCTTAAATGTAAGCCGTCAAGAAAGCGGGTTGAGAAGTGACAGGAAAGGGGAGAAGTGGGAGGAAAATGAGAGTGAGAAGAGGTAAGATGAAAGAGAGGTAGGGAGAGAGGTGAAGGAGGTAAGTTGGAAAGTTGAGACTGAGGTTTTGTTTTGGAGGGAGTAGGCTGGATTTAAGAGCAGATGTGAAGGCTGTTAAAGTTTTTCACCGATGTTAACTATCAGAAATAGGAAAGAAAAATGTGTAGTGGAATGAAAGATGATCATGTGAGTGATTTTCGAGTTCTTTTTCTTTTTCTTTCATGAGGTATTTTTAGAAATGCTATAAATGTTGCACGTTTTTGTGTGTCTTTCAAACAGTTCAATGATGCAACTTTACGCAGTTAACTCATGCACCTTTTTGTGAGTAAGAAACCAATCAAAGTAGCTGAGTTTGATTGATTAGTTTCATCTCTCTTTTTTTATCGACATTTTCCGACCATTTTCTCGAAGTAAAAGATGCTGCATTTTTCACCTTGCCACGATCCAAAAATATGTATACAATACCGCATGCATGTAACTTTTTCTTGTGACCCAGAAAAAGCTTGTGGGGAAGAGTGAAGTAAAATAACAGTCATCATTAGAGAAAAAAACATTGAATCTAAATCTTAGTTCCTTCGTAATTCGTGCACACCATGTGGCTCATTTTTTTTATTGTTGTCTTGCTGTTGTTATTAGAATAAGTAACAAAAAAATTGGTATTCTAAAGAAAGTGAGGCGTCTAAGTACATGGGAACAAGGGAAAACAAAAAGCCAAAATGAAATCGAAAACTCAACACGTGAGGAAGCAAACTAAAACAAAAAATAACACAAAAGAAACTAACAAGCACAGGAGAAAATTAATGAAGTACGTGGAAAAGAACAACACATCTTAAAGAGTGCACCTTACTAATTACCCGACCTAGCCCGAGCATAAGGAAAGCCCCTAAAACCAGTTACAAAAATCCTGCAAATCTGACGAAGCATGCCGAGGGAGAGAGGGAACAAGTTGACGATCCATAAACGTGACAGTAGATCAAAGGAGGATAGACGCCTGCATGCAATGCACAGTCACAAACAACCGTTGACGATAAAAGGACGCAAGTACGGGAAGGGGGGGGCTCCACAGGGCCCCTCCTTTCGAAAGAACGTTGACCACAAGTATGATGGAAGTCATCAAAAGCAAACAACAAACAACTAAATATCTCAATTGCCATAGGAACCATATCATCCAATGCATCACGGTGTGCATAACCTCTCTCCTTCTCCAACATGTCGAGACGAACAACTGTAACAAAGGCAGGGTTTGCCAAAACAATGTCACTAAACATACCGCAGTCACCATCGAGCAAAACAACATCGATCCGCCGGGATGAATAATTTTGTGAAGCCTCCCAACAAACAGAATACTTTCCTCTTAGAAGCAATAGTTGCATTTGTCACGTAACCACCTCAAGAAAATTGACAACCCATGTTTCTATTTGTTTCTATATATGGCTCCACAGACCATGAGGTGTTTATGGGGGTGGGCCCCCGCTTAGAAAAAAATTTGTGTTAGGCATTGGGTTTCCCATGTGTTTAGGTTTGTTCAGATACGATAGCTTTCATAGGTTTTATTATGTTAATAATATATTACTAATAGGTTGTACCCTCCTTCAATCTGCTATCGCGGATATGGATTGTAGACATATTCTGAAACACTCTCGACCTACAGTCCGAGCTTGGAGGAATCCAAGAGGTTACTTTCAGTGGTGAGGTATGCTGGGATTTTTGTTTAGGTAGTATTCATTTTCATTTCTTATTTTGTGGTGCCTTCTTTAACATGCTCTTGATTCTTTCGTGGTCTGAGTGGGATATTTCTATTTAATTTTAGTTTTGTAAGCAAACATATATTTATCTTTAATGCTTAACTGTGTGAAGTTAAACCAAAACATTACTATCCAATTCTAATAAAACTCTCGCATTATACAGTTCCATTTTGTAAAGACAAAAAGTCATTAGATGTTTGATAGTTGACACATTTCTTCATTTAGTGCATCCATCAAGTATAGAAAGCTTCATTAAAACCGCGCAACAGTAGAACATTTGACTACGTGGAAACACAAAAATAAAAAACAAATAATAACATAAGAACCTGCATTAGTTTTTTCCACACTTGTATACAAACAGTCCGATCAGATCCTAATAAGTTTGCGATTGTACACTTTCGTTTTTCTAGAGACAACAAGATCCTTAAGAAATTGAAATTTGAAACCACAAACTGTCACACTTCTGGTTTAGTGCAAGAACGAAAATGACAACATCAAGAATTGACATAAGCATTTTCTCCAATCCAGAAAATTGCAGATCTGGTCTCTCTTGTCATTCCCCCATGACCCAATTACCAATCATATAAAAAATAGAAAGAGGAACTTATATATTCCATCTACTCCTACCAGCGCTCATAATAAAGTACTTACAAGTTCATATAGCTTCAAAACTTAGCAAATAAAGTAACAAATGGCACAAATAGGAGAGACAAATGAACCAATGCAACACTAAAAAAAATGGTTTAGAATAACCGAAAGTAATCGCTATCACATCCACAATGTGACAGCAAAAAGGATACACAACGTTTCTCTTGAATGTCCACCTCCTTCATTCTCTTTTTCTTTTTTTTTTCCCTCGTTGATTGTTCGAGGCTTGCTTGAATAAAAACATTGTAAATATCTTTCGAGAGGCTGTTCGTTGTCGTGACATTGCCAATCATCCAATATTTTCACAAATGCCGTTGCCTTTCCTTGGTTTTCTTTCCATGGTTTTCGTCGTTTACCTTCACATGACAACTTATCTTCATATTTTTCCCCACTACTCTCCTTCTCCCTTACTTTTTTAAAGGTGGAAACCAATCGGCACGACGTAATGAGACATTCGAATGACAATGCCACGGGAATGAACACTCTCTCCACTGTTCATGAAACAAAAATAAAATGAATAAAATAAACAGAACTTAACGAAAAAAAAAAATGAAAAACGAAGACGAAATGAAATGGCAAAACTCCTCGACCCGGCCGGACATTTTTCACCTTCCCTCGTCTAATCTCTCCGAGTACTGCACTCCTCTCCCATCTTCCAACTCCCCACTAAATTCATGTACGGGACCTTTCCGTGTTCCCCGTGCCCACAAATTTTCCGGTCCCTTTGACGTTGACGAAGTTATTCTCGGCATAGAACCAGGTCTAGAGGGAGGTCTCGGCATGCCAGGTGGCACTTCCCCACTGGTTTTCAACGGTCCTGAGTACAAAAACTCTCCACTAGCATCGGAACTGGAAGCCATGGAAACGGAATGTGGCAAAGGAGGGGGCATAGAAATCGCCGAGTGTGCGGGAGATGGGTCCATGTCGATCAGAGATTCTTCCTGCCATTTTGTCACAGATCCTTAGAGATATTGTTAGAAGCTTTGCCTGGGATTCCATTAAGGGATTCGTTAAAAAAAAGTTGGGGAGGTTGTGAGAAGAGTGGTTTTATCAAGTTTTTGTTCAAGGCTCGAATAGCGATTCTGTTGTAGATTCCTGTCCAAGGTTTTGGTAAAAGAGAACAATTACGATGTTCAGGTAAAAAGTAAATTTGAGATCCATTTATTTGAAAATCGGTTCAAACATATCGTTTGATGTTCCGTATTAACTTCCAAAGGTTTCTTCGAGGTCCTAGAGGTTTACGTAAAAAAAGTGATAAGAACAACCCATTTCAAGCACACTAAACACAAACAAAAAAGCGTACAACCGCTCCCACCTGACAACCATCCCAAAAACCTTCTAGAAAACCTGAACCAAAAAAACAGTTTAAAAAAAAAAAAAAATACCTCTTCCCTACCTTGGAAGGATTGTGTTGCATTTGATATCGTTCTCGCATTTCGGCCGAATATTTGGTGAAATCGAAGTCTTGGGTACCTCCAAATGGGGCTTCCGACCCAGTTTCCGACTCTACCTCTGACCCTCCCCCAATAGACGAACCGCTCACAAGCCCTGCTTCCAAATCCGCCAGCTCAGCACCGCCTTCAAGGAGTCGCACCACCTGTGACACGTGTCACGCAATGATGTCACGCATCCGAATAAGAATGGGGTGAAGCGGAAGAGGACATCACGGGACCCAAAGTTTTTTATGGGATGAAATGAAAGCCTCCGTGGGATACATGTTCTGACACGTGTCACACATCGATGTCACGTTACAGGAAATATTGATGGGAAAAAGAAGAATATGAGGTGGTGGTAACACACTGTTATTAATGTTTCTATAGTGCACAATATTATTGACAACCTATGTATAGTTGATACACCCCCCCACACAGGCTTGCCAAAACTGATCTGTCCAGACCTAAATAAATAAATAAAATACCTCTCCTTCTCCCTCTTCCTCCCTTCCCCTTCACCCGCTCCCCTCCCCTCGCCCTCCTTCTCCCCCTCACTCACCAGCCCCATATTGGGCCTCTTATTGGCTTTGATTAGCTGGCGAGCGATTTCCGTGCCAGTTGACCCCCACGCGGATCCAAACCCGCCTGCTTGAGCCATGACCTGATCCCCTCCCCTCGAACGTCTTTCCTGCGATTTAGATTCGAAGCCCTCCCCGGATTCTTTGATGCCCTTCTCCCCCCCACCCCTCCCCTCTCATCCCTCCCACTGACCCAGTCGACGAGCCTCCTGGCCCGTGGCGGCGCCCACCCCTCGCCAGACAGCCAGCAGCACCAGGCTGAAGAATCACTGGCCCAGAGCTTGCCGGAGGAGACTATCGGGGCCAGGTACCTGGGGAGAGGAGGGAGGGGAGAAGCGGTTTTGTTTGAGGGTTGGGAGGGAGGGAGGGGAGTTTGGAGGGGAGTTTGGGGAGCACCAAAGTGCCATGACACGGGTGGTGACGTGGGTGTAGGAGTCGGAGGCGAGTTTGGCGAGGCAAGTCCAGCTGAGGGGAGGGAGGGGAAGGGGGAAAAGGCCGGAGAAATTTAGTTTAGGAATGGTAAAGGCAGATGGGGAATTTGGTTAACAGGGAAGGTAGCAAGCGAGGAAAAAGAAAAGGAGATCAAGTCAAGCTATTCACATTGTACCTATGACTAGTACTGGTACCTACTGTTAATCCCGCCCAACAAAAAATCACATTTTATGATTATTATTATTTCTATTTTCAATTGTTACATTTTTCTGTACGTTGGAATTGACGACACGCCTAAATCCACACTAATTGGAAAAAAAATCCACCCAAAACTCTTATTCAACATCCTACTTTCCCCCCCTTCCTCATATTCCCTTTTACCCCACCTTCTTTCCCTCCCTCCTTCCCCTCACTCTCCACAAAACCCCGATTTCCATCCCTCCAGTTCCCCTCCCTCCCCCCCACCTGCGCCTCATTTTTGGAGTCCAGCAAGATGTTGGAGGATTTGATGTCCCGGTGGAAAATTCGAGGATGACCTGAGATATCCCCAACAAAAATAAAACAAAATAAATCAACGATAACAGAAAATTAAAATACCAGTGCAAAACGTTCATCTCTCCCTCTCCTCACACGCGGAACAAGAAAAAAAACCGCACCAATCACCAATCCTAACATTCTTCCGGTTCCCATTTTCACAATAGCATCCCCCCTGCAACCCCCCCTCCCTCCCTCCCCCTCCCTCTCCCTTTCCACTTACAGTCTTCGTGGAGGAGCCAGCCCCTTGGCCGATCCCAGGGCCACCCTCAACCTCATGGGCCAATCCATCACTTTCCTGGGATCTGGCCATCCACACATCCACACTAATTAAGATGTTAGGACTCTCCCTCCCTCTTCCCCCTCCACTCTTGACTCTCTCCGTCTTCATCTCCAACTTTTACTCCTCTCCAACACCGCGGTTAGTTTAACAGTGGATAGCAGTCAAATAGAGAAACTATTTTTTTTTGTCTTGTTATCGTAAAAAATGGATGTTATTATCTCATTATTTTTGGCTTTATCTATATACTTATCACTTTGGTCATTTACTTATTTACTACCTTTGCCCAATTCATTCTATATACTGAAAACCTTGCCTAAGTAAGATTGCATGCCAAATCGCGTCCATCTCCCTTTACCCCACCACTTCCCCCTCCCTCTACCTCTCCCTCTCCCTCCCTCCACCCCACTTACCATGCAAAGCCGCCTCCAAGGTCCCATTAGTTACAAACTCGTAAACCAGGAGCCTCTGATCGAAAGCGATACAATACCCAAAAAGTGTCACCAAATGTTTGTGATGGACCCTCGAAATAATTTCCACTTCTGCCCGAAACTCTCTCTCTCCTTGACTCCCTCCCACTCTCAACACTTTCACTGCTACCACTCGTTTGTCTTTCAGTACCCCTTTGTACACTTTCCCAAACCCTCCCTCTCCCAATTTATTCGAATCTGAAAAACCGTCGGTGGCCAAATGGAGTTCGTCGTAAGAAAACCACGACTCCGAATTGGGATTGGAACCAAAGGGGGTAGGGAGAGTGGTATTTCCGCCGGAGCTAGGGGGAGGGTGGCCTCCCGAGGAGGAGAGAGGACGAGCATCAGAGGATTGGGAAGAGGGAGGATCGGAACGGGGAAGTTTGGAAGAGGGAGGGGGAGGAGGCAGGAAAGGGGCAGCTGAGTTTCCTCCACTACTGGCTCCGCTCATGCCTGCGAGGTAGAGGTAGGAATGAGTGTGGGTTAGGCAGGGAGGGAGGGAGAGATAGTGGAAGAAAGGAGGGTGGAAAGGCAGAAGTAAGAGGAAACAAAGGGAGGGGGGAGAGGGAGAGAGGTAGAGAAATGTACAAAGGATGCGCTCTGTAACTAATGTGGATGCCAATGTGGTATAAAGGATACAGAGGGCGGGCCGCGGGAGAGGAGATGGGGGGGAAATATATATTTATATGTATATTTACTTGAAGTTCCAAACTTTTAAGGCCATTTTTTTGAAGTATTATTAATAGTGTTGATGGCAGGAAATTAGGGGGGAGGCAAAGGGCAGGAAAGCTCGAAGGAATGAAAATCATAACCATTAGAGGGGATTTTTTAGTTTTTATTCAGTGTGAACTTTTTACATGAGATTCAGGAGAAATTTCAAATATTTCAACAGGTTATTCTTTTCAGAAATACATCAAAGCCAGGGGAAAAAACAATCAAAAATCTTATAAATCAAAAGTTTCAAAAAGTTGGAGAATAAAAATGAAAAAACAGTAATAACAATTTCCAAAAGGGAAACTATTATAATAACTACCACAGAATCCCTATAACCACTACAAACAAGTCCACCTGGAAGTTTGTGTTTTAGAGAAATCATACAAATTTTGACAATTGATATTTTTACAGCTTTTTTCCCACCGGTGGCGTTTCTGATATTTAAATTTCCAAATATTCATATCAAAAATGAATATTTCGTGAGCCAGGAAACATGGTATTTTAGCTTTAGAGAATTTGTAAGGTGGTTGAATTTGAAAAAAAAAAAAAAAACCCAAAAACGGAGACAAAGAAGAGCTCCATTAAATGTCCACATTTCGTGCATACTGAACATATTCTATGTTTCATAGACTTATTTTGTTTTTGGTTTGACCGTTTCTGACAAAATGTAGAATCTACTTGTTAAGATTTGAACGTTTTCACTATAAGATAAATTTCCAGGTGGATTGATAGTGATTATAAAGATTCTCCCGTAGTCATTACAACGGTCCCCTTAAAAAAATAATAACAATACAAAAGATAAAAAATATCAGAATATGCAAATCCAGGAAAATAATCTCCTCGTTTCCCCTTTCTACCTCTACCTCTCCCTCTCCTCCTAATCCTTCCATCCTCTATATTTTTTTCCCTCCTTTGTCTCTTTCCTCTTCCTTCTTCTTCTCCCTCCCATCCCATTCCCTCTGGCCCGCCTCCCTTCCATCCTTTCCTCCCACCCCTTGGTCGCACCCACTTCCCTCATCCTCTTCCCTCTTCTCTCCCATCCCTTCCCAGCTCATTAGCACTACCTCTCTTCTCCCCCCCCCCCCCAGTTTTACCTCTCTCACCAACCCTCCTCCTAACTCTCCCTCTCCCTCTCCCCCCCCCCTCCCTCTTTTCTCCCTCTCCCTCCCCCCCTCCGCCTCCCCACCTCTCTCCAGAAGGCCTCCCTCCGCCGACTCTGCCATCCAATCCCTCTCCATCCCCCTCTCCTTCCCTTCCCTTCCCTTCCCTTCCCCTCCTCCCCCTCCCCCTCCCCCTTCCCTCCCCTTCACCCTGCTTTCTTATTTCCCTTTCCCTCTCCCTCTCCCTCTCCCTCTCCCTCTCCCTCTCCCTATCCCTCTCCCTCTCCCTTCTCACCTTTCTCCAGAAGGCCTCCTTCTCCTGACCCTCGCCTCTCATCCCTCTCTCCCTCTCCTTCCCTCCTCCCCCTGAAGAATCCGAGGAGGTAGAGGCAGCAGAGGCCGAAGAGGAGCGCCACCACCACCCCCCCCCCCGCGGCCACCGCAATAATTACTGTGGTGGAGAGGGGGGAGGAGGGAGGGGGAGGGGGGGGAGAGAAGGGGGGGGGGAGGGGAGAAGGGAGGCGGAGGGGAGAAGGGAGGCGGAGGGGTGAAGGGAGGGGGAGAGGGAGAAGGGGGAAGGGGAGGTGGGGAAGGGAGGGGAGGGGGAGAGGCGAGTGGAGGGGGAGGAGGGGGGAGAGGGGGAGGTGAGGGTGGGAGAGGGGTGTTGGAGGGAGGGGAGGGAGGAGGGGAAGAAGGGGGGGGGGGGAGAGGAGGGAAGAGGTGAAGGAGCAGGAGTGGGGGGGGGAGGGGAAAGATCGGGGGGGGGAGGGGAAAGATCGGGGGGGGGGGGGGGGGGGCGAAGAGTTCGGGGCGATTTCAGGGGGAGAAGGTGGGGGGAAAGGAGGGGAAGGAGCCACGATAGGAGGTTCGACAGGGGGTACGGAAGGAGGAGCAGAGGGAGGGGGGGGAGAGGGAGAGGGGGGTGGGGGGAGAGGTTGAGGAGAAGGGGCGACGATGGGAGGAGGGGGAGGAGGGGGGTCTGGAGTAGAAGTGGGGGCTATGGTCGGAGCGGGGAGAGACATTATTATTATTATTATTGTTTATTTCTTTTTAAGTGGAAGAGAAGAAGAGAGAGGGAGAGAGACTCAAGAGTGAACCAGGAGAGGGAGGAGAGGGAGAAGCGGGAGAGAGGGAGACAGAGAGAGAGAGAGAGAGAGGAGAGACAGAGGAGAGGGAGGTGACGATTTTTTTTTTGCTTTCGCAAACTGGTGTCTGGAGGAAAGACAAAGCAGAAAGAGAGAGAGAGAGAGAGAGAGAGAGAGAGAGAGAGAGAGAGAGAGAGAGGGAGTACAGGCGCCATATCATACACGGCTGTGAACTCAGAATCAGTACTCTCCAACGTGGCGGTCTAGATTGGATTCGCACCACGCCATTCGTGGAAATGTTGGCGGCCTTGTTTGTCGCTTTCTAAATAGAATGAGTACTTTCCCATTGGGCGTTTGCCGTTCGGCTTTCGAGCCTCGAGCCTCGAGCGCGGCGATGCCCCCCGGCTGGCGGGTGCCACAGTGCAGTACTCGCGCGGATGCACGGGTACGGTAGTGGGCCGTACGGCTGCTCGGGCTCCTCGGGCAGATAAAATTAGTATTTTCCGGTCAGTTCGGTAAAACTAAGTGACAGTACAGTACCGTACTGGACCGTACACGCTGCCGTGTCACAACGTCCAAATTTGCGGTTTTCGCCGCCCGCAGCTCCGAGGAAAAAGTAGGAAAAAGAAAAACAGAATCGTAGGAAGCAGCAAGCAACGGTCAGCCGCCGACAGTTTCCCTTGGTGGTGCCGTACGGTACGGCTAGCGGCTGGACCGCGTCGTTTGACCCGAGGGCGCGAGAATGCGAGTGCGAAAATAGTGTCCGCCAATTGCGCGGATCTCTAGGCGGGACAAGGCGAAAGGTTGCAAGGAAAACAATTTAAAATAAAATACGCAAACAATAAAATAGACGAGTCGTCACGGTGGGATGAGAATCGAGCTCGCTCACGTGGAGTACGGCGCAACGAGACGCGTGTTTTCAAATAGTGTGGTGGTGTAAACGACAAATTTTTTTTGGAGTTTTGCCGTCTTGAGTTTTGTCGAATGACATTATTTTGTCCGTAAGCGCTATCCTTTCGCTTCATTAGTCTTTGAAGATAGTCGACCGACAGGATTGTCTGACACGGAAATTCAGTGGAATTAAAGGCGGGTCCGTACACGTGGGAAGAAGGCGTTTGCCACCTGGATTTGTGGGGGCAGAAACAATGAGAATCTAGTCTGTGAAATACGACTTGTCAAAATTGAGGGCAGAATCATCATTTATATATGATAAAAACGTCAAGTGACGCTGACGTGGAAAAAGTACATCCCGTCTGCATTTGTTCATCTCGCTTCAGGACAAAAGTGTGATGTTAAGAAACTTGGCATCAGTTGTATCCGTACACTGCTAATTGAGGCAATATTTAGTGCGCAAATTGTCTGATCAATGATGCATGACAGAGTGCTAAATTGTACGGTACAATACTGTACTGTATCTCTGGGCGTGTGGATCGAGGTACGAATGTACCTGTTGCAGAATCGTACATGTGATAGCTTGCCGTTTCGTTCGCCGATGGGGTTTCATCAGCATCTAACGGCTCTGGTATTTACCAGTCACGACTCACGAGGCTTCTTGCGACCAGAAAAGTCCAAAATATGAGAATCTTGATGTGTTGTTCTTTTGATCTCCATGCCAGCGAGGCTGCGTACGAACACCGACAATTTTCAATATTCGGTTTTTTATACCTCGTGAGTTTGGCGTACGGTCGCGTACGCAACTGCCGTCCGCCATCGGACATCATGTTCGGAATGCACTTTTTCGTTTTTGAAGAATTTCGAAAACGAAGCGCACGGACGTGAACCGTACAAGAATTCATTCCGTCGCAAACTTATGAACAAACAGGGACCAATCACATAAGAGAACACGTAATGTCAAAAAAAAAAAAACCGATGGAAATAAATAAATAAAGGGTATGTCCAAAGTTCCTTCGCGGTTATTTTCGGTCTGTACAAACGCTTGCGTGGCAGTACATTTTGGTTTGGAAGGATTCGTACATATCGTGTCCGCAAAGCATTTCTTTTTTCGTACGGGCAAGTGGCTCGTATCACGACACGCTACACCGCCAATCGCTATTAGAGTATATAACGCCAATTCGGTGCCCTTTTTTCAAAAAAAAAAACCCAAAATACAATCCATAATTTTATTTTTTCCATTATTCTAATTAGGGTTCTTTTTCAATTAGCGTTAATAATGGAAGTACACTGCGATGGAAATAGTGTGGCGTACGGACAGGATGCTTTTGTACGGAAATGGTGCTTTTTGAATTTCAAAGGCATCAAAAGGCACTTAATTTTATTGCGCATATATGTGAATGTGCACTGGAAGAAAGAGACGCAAACTCGTCGACAAAAATCACGTTCTCATATCTTCGTCCGTCGACTGTGTGAAGAGCGCGACGGCGTACGAATTGTCTAATTTTGTACGAATACACATATTACTGTAAACATCGAAAGGGCGGGTATTTATTATTCAAGACAGCCTCAATTACAGTTAGGGATTAAATAGTGTATATATATATATATTTATTTATTTTTAAATCCCGATTAGTGTTAATAACACTAATTTTTTTTTACGCAATTTATTTCTTTACTCTACTAGCGATTGACGGTGTACTATACTGTAGCACAAATTGACAAACCTGAATTTTGATGTCATGCTTACGTGTTGAAAGTCGAAACTTATGTCGCGGGGCATAAGTCACTCTAGCGCTAAAAATACAAGTCATTTATAGTGTGGAATCTCCGATTGCTACAGTACAGCACAGGTCGTTTGGGCGCTCAATCCTATCCGTCCATTTCCTGAAATTGACAGCTGTCGAAATCACCTGTACTTAGGGCGTGTCGCCATGTGACCGAAACTTTGAAACGTAACTTTGGATTCTAGCGCAGATTTTACGGTGTACTTTTCAAAGTGTGCCTATGTCAAACGTTACTTGAGCGTTCATTACTTCGAATATGTGACAATTGTAGACGTCTACAAAATTTGCGACAATCTACGAAACGAAATGCAGACGACTACGAAACCACGAAACTTCCTAAAAACGGCGACGATTGTAGACGTCGAGGTTTTTGTGACGATGTAGATGTTCAAGGTTTTGTGACATAGCGAAGTCATGCTACCATGTGACGTCATCAGTACGTACATTTTCCGCCATGGCTTCCCGATTTCGTTTTCTTATCTTTTATCATTTGATATGCCAGCAAACTTAGACCAAAAGTATTCAATACAAATAAAAAATATATATGTCTTTCATTTTTTAGTATTATTGCTGCATCTCGTGTAAATAAGAGAGAAAGAGAAGTGGTCGAGTGAGAAAGAGGGGGAGAGATGAGGACGACGTAAAATTTTGCAAAGGACCCATGAAGGAAAGTGGAGGTCTGAGTCCCCTGCAAATTTTTTTCCGTACATGTTTGTCATTTTCTAATGTGGATGCGCGTGACGAGCAGTGAAAAAAATAGCGTGTACTTTCCTTCATGCAAGATTTTTCGAAAACGTTTGACGCGTGTAATCCAGGTTTTCTATTCGTCAATAGGGTAGTATTTTGATTAAAATCAGGTCGCGATTTGATTCCAGTGCAAGTGTGAAGATAAGCTGGAAGCTGGTCGCGATGATAATAACGCCAAATTGTCGTACCTTCCAAGTTTAAAAATGACGCAAAATGTACTTATATTCCTGCCCATTTTTAGTACGGCGTAATATTTTCTCGTCGCAAGTCCCATTTTCTGTGAAAACGACGGGAAAAAACCCATACGTGAACACATGGGGACACACCCTTACACTCCCTAGTTTACCCTGAAATGTTAAGAAAAGAGCAAAAATCTGCAACTTGGTTGGATTTTTAAATTTTTTGCAATGGTAGAAACTTTTCATGGGGGTAAAATACGAATTTAGCCTATTTTTATCTTAGTTTAGTGCGTATAATGTGCTTTACTATACGGCAATTAGTCAATTACATCTCTGGCACGTGTCGATAACGAGATTTCCCACTTGTCATATCCGAGAGAATCCGGCTAGATTCGGGCGATTTCAGGAAGCCGGTGGTCAGATTCAACGGCGCGGAGTGCTGTACGGCACCGTGACAGCCAAATTTTTAAATTTATGTGTACGATTTCAGTCCTGTACGGTACTGTTCGGAAATATTCAATTATTGTCATCAATAATTGTCCATGTCAATCCAAGCTGCTGTCTGTCGTTACCTTAGGGCAGGTTTCCATTATGACCAGATTTGAATCGGCTCGCTGTCATATTATATTCGAAAGCGTCTCAAAAAGGAGGTTTCAAATCCACCCACCATGTTGGACCGCACCTACTGCATATTCTTCCAGCTACAAGACAAAATCATTAATGGTAAATTTCCAGAGTAGTCAGAATTGTACCAGTAAAGTTTCGCCTATTGTCTGATTGGCTCAATATTTGCACAAGTAGACGTCTCGCCGCCTAAAAAGACAAAAAAAAATGTATACAAAATATTACCTTGTATCCCAGTGTCTAAAGAACTGGACTGTAACCCGAAATAGAAAAAGGCGGTACTGAACTGTAGATTTTAAAGGGTTTTCTCGCATAATATTAGGGGATTTAAGCGGTTCTTTCGTGTTTTCTTTTTTTTTAGCGGCGAGTTTGCCGCGCAGATTACATCTTGTGAAATCTTAGCGCAAATCGGACAGCTGACGAGATATCGTACCTAGATGTACGGTCCTGACAACTTCGGAAACTGATTGTAAATGTATTTGTCGTGTAGGCCACGAAAGTACAAGGGTGTGGTCAAATCTAGTTGGTGGATTAATACGGTCAGCCTCTCCCCCAAAAAACGTTACAAAGCAGCGCCTTAGACACGTGTCAGTCACTCAAATCTGAAGTAACGACGGCGAAATCGGTTCATCGTAATCGTACTGAAAATCTGTTCCGAGGCTTGGAGTGCCGTACAACTAAAAGCAAGATCTACACGACATACCGTCACAACACGATATTTGAACCGCTATTGGTCGGCAGTTAAAAAATAGGGCAAGCTAAAAAACATTTTGAGCTCCTTGAGAAATGTTTTTTCACGAAAATGAACAATGCCGAAAGGAAAATGATAAGCGCATACGTCATTTCTAGTTGGCCGCAAGCGAGTACGTCACCCTGTGCTAAACGTATACAAAAAATATAAAAAATGGTACAATTCTGTTGGGACTTGACGGTCAATCCGTTGACTATCTTTGACCCTTGAAAAAATACATGCTACGCGTTAGATTTTGCGTCCCCTGTTACCGTTCGGCGTCAAATGGGAACGGCAGCCTACACGGCGATCCCAATGTAGCCTCGTCGCACGTGTGGTGAACCCGTACACGCGCCAAGGGTCCGTTTGCTTCGCTGGTCCCACGGCGGGGAGCGATCGACGGCCAGCGCGCGACAGGGCCCGGGACGCAATCGCCGCTGACACAGCTTAGCACGAGGTGTCGCATGTACTCCCCACAGTCTAAATCGACGGCTGCATGTGGCCCTCGTGTGGATCTTGTGTTTCTACATGGCGCGACGAGAACATTGGGTGACGTCATCCTCACAGACCCTATACGATGTGATGTTTTTAAGGGTCTGATGTCTCCGCGTGTTTCCTCTCGTGCGGCGGTGCACACCGGTGTGGTGGCTCCGAGACGCGGCGGCCTCCAGAGAGCGTGACTAGCTGACTACGCGCACCGACACCCAGTTAGATAGTTTCACACCATTTGCTTCGGAGATGTTTGGGATCTTGGAGTCGTCCTTTGACAACGTTGTACCTGACTAGGCTCGACGACGACGATCTTTACAAGGTAGAGGACGTGGCAGCCCTTCTCCAACACTCATTTTGTCGGCTTTCTAACGCCGACGTATCTCTGTCGCCGTCATTAGACTGAGCATGGTGGCGACTAAGGGCGTGTCCCCATGTAACCGAAACTTTGAAACGTTACTTTGGATTTTAGCGCAAATTTTACGGTGTACTTTTCAAAGTGTGCCTTTGTCAATCATTACTTACGCATTCATTACTTCGAATATGTGACAATTGTAGGCGTCTACAAAATGTGCGACAGTCTACTAAACGAAATGTGGACGACTACGAAACTACGAAACTTCCTAAAAACGGCGACGGTTGTAGACGTCGAAGTTTTTTTGACGTTGTAGAGGTTTAGGGTTTTGTGACATAGCGAAGTCACGCTACCTTGTGACGTCATCAGTACGTACAATTTCCGCCATGGCTTCCCGATTATCTTTTATCATTCGATATGCCATCAAACTTAGACCAAAAATATTCAAAAAAAAGAAAAAAAATACATCTTTCATTTGATACTATTATTGTTACATCTCATGTAAATATGAGAGAAAGACAAGTGGTCGAGTGAGAAAGAGGGGGAGAGACGAGGACGACGTAAAATTTTGCAAAGGACCCATGAAGGAAAGTGGAGGTCCGAGACCCTTGCAATTTTTTTTTCATGTTTGTCATTTTCTTATGTGCATGCGCGTGACGAGCAGTGAAAAAAATAGCGTGTACTTTCCTTCGTGCAATTTTTTTCGAAAACTTTTGACATGTGCAATCCAAGTTTTATATTCGTCAATAGGGTAGTATTTTGATTAAAATCAGGTCGCGATTTGATTCCAGTGCAAGTGTTGTTGAAGTACAATTTCAGTTGTGTAATTAGTGAATTGTACTTTAACAAATGTACTTTTGTGCGTATTCTATTTTCAATGTAGTAATGTCGTTTACGTCCTTTTAGGTCGGTTCATGTACTTTTATTGTTAATGTACGGATACCTTTAGTACTTTCCATTTGCAACTTGTAATCATTGTATTTATTTGTCGCGTTGTTTAGCGAAGCGTCACTTAGCCGTCTCGTCGTTTCACAAACTACAAACGACGAAGTGTACGTTCACCACATTTATTGTCTATCAAATGAATCTTTCATCCTAGATTCCTTGTACTAAATATTCCTTTTGTCCTTAACTTTGCCGTCCACCGACTTTGTCTTTGGCCGTCACTAGTTATACCTTTTTGTCCTTTGCGGCTTCGATTCTTTTGTAAACGTCGTGTACCTAGTCCACTCTAAATCTAGAGTTAGGTTTAGTACTTAGCTTGTTCATTTATGTACACTAAAACTTAACCGATTATAATGAGAAGACATTTTCTCCCCTGTGCTTCTCCTTTTGTATTCTTCTTGTCCCTTTTGTCTTCATCTTTTGCTTCCACATTCTCCTTTGCCATGATTCTATTCTCTTTCATCTTTGATGTCTTTCTCCGATTTCTCTCTCTTTTGCCCACCATGCCCTTACCTTCTACAAGTGTGAAGATGAGCTGGAAGTGGGTCGCGATGATAATAACGCCAAATTGCCGTACCATCCAAGTTCCAAGAAGATGCAAAATGTACTTGTGTTTTTGCCCTTTTTCGTACGGCGTAATATTTTCTCGTTGCAAGTCCCATTTTCTGTGAAAACGACGGAAAAAAAACCTTACTTGAACACATGGGGACACGCCCTAATATTCGTAATTTTGACCTTTAGTGTGGCATTGTCTAAGGCTTTAGTGTCTAGGGTAATTTGTACACCGCGCATCGTTATTAGTGTCAAGGTTTAAATAGTGTAAAAAAAAATTAGTGTTATCCATTCTAATTTAGTGCAAAAAACGTGGCAGATTATGGTCCACTTCCTTAAATAGCGTTGCTAATTTAATTTCGAAAATCATGTATACTATTTTTGGAAAAAAATCAGGATTTTAAGAACCCAAATTAGAGTCGTTGACACTAATAACGATTGGCAGTGTAGTGGTTGTACGGTTTGGTTTTTCTTGTACTTGCTTCCTTTTTTGGGTTTCTCAACAACCTTTGTTGTGCTTTTGTTCATTTAATATTTTGGTCTTTTACTTTTCACGGTCGTCAACTCTTTCTAGTTACAATCAAGTTTTGTACTTTGATGGTCTTACCATCGAGATTTTGGAAATAAAATTTTTCAATTTTGTCTTTCTTCTTTTCTTCCAAAAAGTGCAAGCGTCACATTGCGCGCAAGGCACGTTTTTTCCACACCTTCGTTTGACGCGGCGTCCACCTGGCGTAGTCCGCGCTCATCCTTGACCCGGTGCCTAGAGTGTGGCGCCCAAGCTTTGGAAGTGAAAAGAAGGTAAGCAGCATGAAACAAACCTACGCCAACTGAAACTAAACATTAATTCACATCGGCTAAATCGCTGATTCAACAAAAAGCAGCGACTACAAGAAGCAAAATAAGCTACGTGGCACTAGGTCGTTGGAGATTTCGTTGCCGCCTTAGTATGTTGTGTCCTCCGTGTTTGCAAGGCACTTGTGTTTTAAAGCTCAGTTACTTAGTGAAAAGTGTTAAGGAACATGATTGTCATTGTTACTTACAAATGTACGGACATCCAAATGTTACAATTACTAAATTGTAAGCACCACATGTAAATAACCATGTTGGGCGTAAGCCACGTTTAATCATTTAATAAAAGCTTTCCCTTTCAAAGTAATTTTCATGAGTAGAGGGAAAGTAATACCATTCTATCTTTCAATCACCCTATTTAGTTTCTCACCCTCCTTAAAACCCTCAAAGAATTAAAGGAAGACATTGTGAAGAGAGAAAGAGGAAGAGGGAAAAGAAGAAAAAAAGAGAAGGTTGCACACCCTCTCCCTCTCCCACTCTCTCTCCCTCTCCTTTTCCATCTCTCTCCCTCTCCCTATCCCTATCCCTCTCCCTTTCCCTCTCCCTCTCCTTTTCCCTCTTCATTTACATCTTCCTCACCCCCTCTCCCTCTTTCTCTGCTCTCTTGCTCTATTGGATTTTTTAGATAAGGAAAGTGGGTGGGAGAGGAACGGGGAGCTCAAGTGAGAGAGGGGGAGCAGGTGAGAGAGGGAAAGAAAGGGGAAGAGGGGAGAGGGAAAGAGAGGAAGGAGACTGCCCTGGCTCTACCTCTCCCACGTTATCTCCCTCTCCCTTTGTCCCTCTCACTCTTCCTTTTCCCCTCTCTCCCTACCATCTCCCTTTCACTTGTTTGAGGTTTTAAGGAGGGTGAGAGATAAAATAAGGCGATTGAATGAGAGAATGTTACTCCTCTCGCTCTCCTCATGGAAATCGAGAAAGAGAACCTTCTCTACCAGGATTCAACGTGGCCTGGGCCCAACATAGTTATTTACATGTGGTGCTTACAGTTTAAGAAGCGTAACATTTAGAGAGTCGAGTCGATTGTTTTTTTCATATGACGGCTAACGCTAACAAGCGTCGCAAAAACCTAACCCGTTTGTTTGCATTTTTTTAAGGGTTAAAAATAGTCAACAGATTGACCGTCAAATCCTTACCATTTTTTTTTTTATAAAAAAATGGGGCTGACTTTATTAAAAAGCGCGATGGTAAACCATCTAAGTCCATGGGGAACAAAAGAGAAGTAGCACGGCAAAAATTGAAAAACTATATGTTGGGGGAAAAAACAAAAACGATAAGCAAGGCAAAAGCAACGAAACCACAAAATGACAACTAGTAGACGGAAAACACCATGCACCAACGAAACGTATCTAAAAATCAATACAATCCCAAAACAACAATCCACAATCGAGAAAGAAAACCACAAAGCAAACAACAAAAAACGAAAAAACCCACAAAAGGCAGATGATCAACAGTAAAACACCAAAGCAAC